>JBBPLW010000065.1:0-58345 GCA_038089995.1 Tylopilus balloui | reverse complement strand
ACATACACAGCGGAAGACCAACAAATACTCTGTTGCTTGTCCTGCAGACGACCTGTTGGATGGCACTCAGTACTGATACGCTCTTCCACTCTGGTTGTTCCAGATATCAACGTATGGTAAACGATCATGAAAGCGGACTCCACACCATTTCCTCTGAGATCTAGAATCTCGTCGAACGATGTCTCGATCTCATCTCTAATATCAGGATACATTATCCCAATATTCCGAGTGAGCTGCGAGCGAATGACCCCAGAACGATCGGGGGAATCCTGGGTCTCCTCTCTCAGTATACAACGCATATTGAGTAGCTGCGGACGACAGTCAATGCCAGTCAAATCTTGAAGAATGGGACGGTTGCTTACATCCGTCGCGGCTTCCAGAAAAGAAAGCTCATCGTCGGGGGCTTTCCGTAGTTCTTCAATATGCTCACGACTGCTCAGTATGACTGTCCAGCTGTCTCTCTCCGCCACCTTAAAGGGCGCGGACTTGTACTGCAACTTCGTGTTAACATGCTTGGACGAGGGGTAGAATGCAGGCTTGCCTTGTTATAACCTTCTTGTATAATGTCTATGCCGCTGGCTAAGAACCTCAAACTAGCTCCCCAAGAGCCAAGCCAGCCATTTGGCCCCGCCGTGGGGATTGCATCAAGCTGGTAAAAAGTAAGCGACAGGATCAAACGTTGCTACAGATTGTGCTTACCTTAGATGGCTGAACGAGTTTTATAGCGACAAAGATAGCGGCAGCGATACACACGGCGCCATATTGAACACGCGAAATGCTCGCCGGTAGATCTGGCAGTGCAAAACTCATCGAGGTTAGGCGGTTTCAAAGTACGAACATACTCTGTTATATATGTAGTCCCTCTCTGACGGAGACCAGAAGGCCCGGGGAGGTATTTTGCATGATATTGCTTACCCTCACGGGAGCAGAATGTCCTATGGCGCCGTGCCGCACCGGCGCAAAGGAGATACGTCGCTGATTGCGGTCCTGACGGTTGCTATTTCAACGACATAGATAGCAGTAAGACACGGTAGAGATGCTCACTGATACATCTTGCAGTGGAAACCCTCGGAGGTAGACAGCTTTAGGGAGCTTACGCTGTGATACAGTACTGTATAGAGTCCGGTGGATCCGATGGACACCATACCTTAGGGCAAGCACGTTTCATGCGGTACATCTCGACGCAGGTTGTTCGAGGCAACTCACGCTGTGATAAAAATACGTTCACTGGGTCCGACGGACACCATAACGTTTCATACCACCTGGTTCGAGAGCAGCGCCCAGACCGGCACATCTGTCAAGTGAGGTCGTCCTGACCACTCCGGTACATGGTTCTGCGGAAACACCCACTGTATCTCCACCATTCAGAAGGCTGTTCATACCACAGAACCTCTGGCTGGCTGTTGAATTGTAGGCGACTCAAGTAGTAATCAATAGCGATATGAGACGTCAGCTGTATAGTTCCGTGCTTAGGCCGACCACCGGTGGTATGAGGGTGCGCGACATTATGATCGGACTAAATCCTTAGTATGGTGCCCTTGTCACGGACACCCCAAGTGTCCTAGAATATCTGATCAAGAGTCGGGGGAGGAGAGAGTTGTGGATAAATTTGCAGCTGAAACCTAGCTGGACTTTGAACATTGAACGTTTGAATGCCAGCGAGCTCTTTACCGTAATCTTGAATGACCAGGAGGGAGGGGTTGACTCACCCGGGCCGCTTCAACATTGATACTGAAGTCTGGCGTTTGAACTTTTTGGAATCGAAAATGTCTGCAGAGAAATATATTTCATACCTAGAATCGTGGCGGCGCATAGTATAGAAGCGGGTTAATGATGTCCCTCATACGGACTACTACACATACAGTACACTCCTTACACGACCTTAGATATGACGAACAAAACACTATGGAGCATACGAAAAAAGCTATGACGAGAAAAAGTGAAAAGAGTACAAAGAACAATACTCAGTCGACTCTCCGCCTGAACAAGACCTTGGCACGAGGATTGGGCATAGTCGATGCATCGAAGTATACACTAGACGGGCGTGTCTCGCCGTCTTCCAACTTGATGTCGTACGTCGTCACAACATGCGCAAGCATCGTTTTCATCTCGTTTGCAGCAAAGAAACGCCCAGGGCTACGCAGACAATTCAGTCGTTTCCATTCGCCATTTACAAAAGCTGTCACACATACCATACAATCCTGCCGTATCCAAAGGAAAGATAATCGGCGCTAGGAGACGTGAATTGATACCTTGCCCCTTCTTCCTCTGCTTTTCGCATGTCGACAAATCGGAACGGTTTGAATACGTCGGGACTCTCATAGAACTCCACGTCATGGTGTATACACCGAGCAGCGACACCAATCATCGTGCCTTTTGGTATGAATGTTCCGTCCGAGAATCTGAAGTCCTTCATGGCCTTGCGCGACATGCTCACTGATAATTAGTCGATATACCCGGCTTTGTTAAAAATAATAAAACCCTCACTAGCACCCAATCCTTCGATACGTTGGCACTCCTTCAGGAAGCTGTCGAGCTTGTACATTTTGCTCAGTGCAGTCTTCGTCCACCCCTCACTCTCGACGATCGCTTCGATTTCCTCCCGAAGCGGTAGGATATATTGAGGATTTGCCGCGAGATAGAGGACTGCATGAGTGAAGTTCTACAATAACACTTACATATTAGGTCGGGTCTGAACCGCCACAGAAATCCGGACGTACACTGGAAGACGTCTGGTAGAGGTTGTATCAGTCACGCCATTCCGGACCACACAGGTGCACTCACATGAATCGCTGCAAAGTTGACCAGCAGCACGCTACCCGTCAAGCGCCTCACTGTCATTGAAGAACCTTGTGTTTCCTCCATAAACCACGATAAAAAATCATTCTAGCAAAGACGCCAGTGACCATCTTGCAGAATCTGTGAATAGAATAGACATACAGGTTTTTCAGTCCGGCCATCATTCCAATACTTCCATCGTTCCTCGATCACAGGACCAAGAAGCTTAACACCTCGCGTGATATCTTGAGTGATGGCCGTAAAGAAACAGGCTGCTAGACTGACCGATGGTATAGGATCAGCCCCTGGGCGGTCAACCGAGACGACGACCTACGGTCTTATAAATTTAGGAAATAGCCCAAGTATATACCCAGTCTTGACTATGTTAAGGGTGTACTGGATGTTGAGATCGATCCATTCTGGATTACGGCCTAGGTGAAAGACGAGAGAACTAAGATCCATGAGGAAGACATGAATGGGAAGGAAACATACACAGCGGAAGACCAACAAATACTCTGTTGCTTGTCCTGCAGACGACCTGTTGGATGGCACTCAGTACTGATACGCTCTTCCACTCTGGTTGTTCCAGATATCAACGTATGGTAAACGATCATGAAAGCGGACTCCACACCATTTCCTCTGAGATCTAGAATCTCGTCGAACGATGTCTCGATCTCATCTCTAATATCAGGATACATTATCCCAATATTCCGAGTGAGCTGTGAGCGAATGACCCCAGCACGATAGGGGGCATCCTGTGTTTCTTCTCTCAGTGTGTGACGCATACTGAATATCTGCGGACGGCAATCAACACCAATCAAATCCTAAAGAACACGATTGCTCACATCCATCACGGATTCCAGAAAAGAAAGCTCATCATCGGGGGCTTTCCGTAGTTCTTCAATATGCTCACGGCTGCTCAGTATGACTGTCCAGCCGCCTCTTTCCGCCACTCTAAATGGCGCGGACTTGTACTGCAACTTCGTGTTAATATGCTTGGACGAAGGTTAGAGCGTAGGCTTGCCTTGTTGTAACCTTGCTGTATAATGTCAACGCCGTTGACTAAGAACCTCAAACTTGCTCCCCAAGAGCCAAGCCAGCTATCCGACCCCACTGTGGGGATTGCATCAAGCTGAAAAAGTGAGCGAAAAGATCGAATATTGCTAGGGATCATGCACACCTTGGAGGGCCGTATAAACCTTATAGCGACAAGGATTGCAGCAGCAATACATGCGGCACCATAGTAAGCGCGCGAAATGCTCGCTGGTAGATTCGGCAGTTGAAAACTCATTGAGGGGGGTAGTTTTAGCGAACTTGGGCTGTTAGATACGCAGTCCTGGCGCTCCGACGGAAGCCCAAAGGGAGGCGTTATCCTCTCCCAGGCTATCCATTCCCAAGTGAAGGTGGTGGCTGAAAGAATTCACACCGTCCACTTTGGTGGGGCCTTGAGAATCCTGGGATGTATTCATAGCAAGGACTAATTTCACCTGTACGTCCCTGTCACTTGGCGCAAATGCTCACCACGTACTGGCGCAAACTATGTTTTGTTATCCCTGAAGCATGTCACTAGAGTTGGCGTAAATGCGGTACCTGGGGAGAACCTGTGAATCGTTAAGAAAAAATGTTAGTGCCTGCTCGGTGACTGCCTCTCTCTCTCAAAAAAGAAAACATCATGAAAGTCTTCGGTTCTTCAGTAGTAAAAATCGACATAACCAGCGCACTCGGGCAGGAAGGAACTGAGCGATGTACTCGCTACTTGCAGTCTGACTCTCTCCAGCACGTCAATATTCTCATCATGATCTGACTCACTGACAACGTACAATGAATTCTTGGGTGCCGCGCTTGAGCTGGCCAAGATACTGCTCTGCTCACCCTGGTGTTGCCACACCCCGGAGTCGTGCGCTCTGGCATTTCTCTATACCATTAATATGCAAGCATCGCCTCACAAAATAATTAGCTGAGCCTTGACATATCTCCACGAGAAGCCTGCTTTGGTCTAGAGCCTCGACAACTTCTCTCCGACACCTTAGCAGCCGGCGTTTCCCTAAGGGTCTAAGAAGGAACTGACCATTATCAAGCAACCAGACTCTTCTACGTACGGATTACACTGGAAGGTAGTCCCAGTGTTTCTTGCATGTGTTTCCCAAAAAATGATCTTCACTACGCAGTATTCAAATACCGCACAGCCCAACTGGAGTCAGAACCGCAATTGTCAATGCTTACACGTCCGAGTTGACGTCGGTTAGAGGTGAAACGAACTGAGAGCAGGTGCGTCGAGTTTAGAAAATCATTTTGGGGAAGGGATGGGCCACAAAGCGAGGTTGACCGTCGTTGACTCGTTACCACAGAGTCGTTGGAAGCCCGAGCTGTTCACCCCTCCCTTGCCATCCGCTGAGCTGGCCGGCGTTTACGTAGCCCCGGCCGGGGGAGGGCATCCGAACAAATTTCTTCACAAATTACACTCTCCTCGTTGGGGAAGGTGAGTATATTTCCCCCCAACTCAGATAACGGATGCAATGTTTTCTCTGGGCCTGCCAGCGGGCGACAAGCTTGTCTCGTACTAATCAGACGGTATATGATAGCCTACTGGTTGTTTCACCGGATCCAGTTCGAGTCCGGTGACAAGCGTCATGATATCCCCAAGAGGGAACAGCCATATGGTAGGCTGTTAAACCGACCTGACCTAAGTGGTGATCATAACGGTGATATCAGACGTCGCATGTAGAGACCCGTGGTTATGCTGATAGTGGTAAGAGTATGGGTAAGCGACATCATTTGCCATATCTTCCCTTCTGACCTCCGTCGGAATGGGACTACATATATAACAGAGTACGTTCGAACTTCGATACAACCTACCTCGATGAGTTTTGCACTGCCAAATCCACCAGCGAGCGTCTCGGACGTCACTCCCAAATGCGCTGCATGTATCGCTGCTGCTATCTTTGTCGTCATAAAGTTCGCCCGGCCCTCCAAGGTAAGCGTGAACCAGTGATGCCCGGTCTTTTCTCACTTTATCAGCTGGATGCAATCCCCACAGTTGGATCGAGTGGCTGGTTTGGTTCTTGGGGATCCGCTTTGAGGTTCCTAACCAACGGCATTGACATTATACAGGAAGGATACAACAGGGCAAGTTTATGCTCCGCCCCTCTATCATGCAGGCTAACATGATGTTGCAGCACAAGTTTGCACCATTTAAGGTTGCAGATAGATACCGCTGGATAGTCATTGTCAGCAGTCGTGAGCACATAGAAGAACTACGGAAAGCGCCAGATGACGAGCTTTCTCTTGCGGAAGCCATGGACGACGTAAGCAGTTGTCCTGTTTTTCAGGGTTTGACTGGATGAATTGAATGTTGTCGGCAGCTAATCAACACTCGTACTACATTGGGAGACGAAATCCAAGATGAGCCCCATCGCAATGCGGTCATCCGTTCGCAGCTTACTCGGAATATTGGGACATTGTACCCCGAGATCAAAGAGGAGATCGAGGCAGCGTTTGATGAGATTCTGGATCTCAGAGGCAACGGTAGAGAGTGTTTCCATGAGGGTTTGCCGTACACTGATCCTGGGAACAATCAGAGTGGGAGAGCGTATCGGTATTGAATGCCATCCAAAAGATCGTCTGCAGGACGAGCAACAGAGCGTTTGTCGGCCTCCCATTGTGTATGTTTTCTTTTCACTCGTACTCCTCGTGGCATAAATTCGCTCCTCTAGGCCGTAACCCTGATTGGATTGATCTCAACATCCAGTACACGGTCAACGTCGCCAAGACAGGGCTTATGCTCTCGTTGTTCCCTAGATTCATAAGACCGTACGTTGTCTCGGCTATGTCCCGTGACTAATTCTGTACCAGCGGTCAGTCTAGCATCTCGTTTCTTTACGGCCATCTCTCTCGATGCCATGCGCGGTTTGAAACTTGTCGGACCCACAATCGAAGAACGACGAAAACATTTGAACGAAGACCAGACAGAAAAGCCTGTTTGTCAATTCGGTTCACGGATAGTACAAGCTATTTACTTACATATTTGCCAGAACGATTTCCTGTCGTGGTTTATGGAGGAAACAAAAGGTTCGCAGCTGACGCCAAAGCGCTTGGCTGGTAACATACTGTTCCTCAACTTTAGTGCTATCCACGTGAGTGCAGTCGCCGATTGCTCGTGTCTGGCTCACAACGACGGGACTGATTCGACCTACACCAGGCGACCTCCGGTGTACGTCCGGATCACTATGGCAATGCTGACTCGACTTGATATATATCCTTTACCATAGAGCTTTGCCTTGGCACTCCTCTACCTTGCGGCACATCCTGAATTTATCCTACCGCTTCGGGAGGAAGTTGAAGGGATCGTCGAGAAGGAGGGGTGGTCGAAGAACGCTCTGGGTAAGATGCGCAAGCTCGACAGCTTTCTCAGGGAATGTCAACGTATGGAAGCAATGGTACCCGGTGAGTGTCTTTACATCAAGAGCACATCAATTCCTGGACTTGTAAAGTCGGCATGTCGCGCACGGCCATGAAGGACTTCACATTCTCGGACGGAACATTCATACCAAAGGGAACGATGATCGGTGTTCCTACTCGATGTCTACAATACGATGAGAAGTTTTACGAGAATCCCGACGTATTCCAGCCCTTCCGATTTGCTGTTATGCATGCAGAGGACGGAGAAGGTACCAAGCATCAATTGGTCTCTGCGAGCATCGAGTATCACCCCTTTGGATACGGTAAACATGCGTGGTATGTGGCGTAGCTTTTTTTCCTATCCCAACGCCTTCCGTACGGACGACTGAAGAACGTCTGAATCCTTTACATAGCCCCGGTCGGTTCTTCGCTGCTAACGTGATGAAAACGTTGCTTGCGCATATCGTGACGACATACGACGTCAAATTGGAGGACGGCACGATGCAACCACCTAGTCTACGCTTTGCTATAGGGCTCTTTCCCGACCCCAGTGCCAAAGTGTTGTTCAGAAGGAGAGTCGACTGAGTAGTTTATTTCTTGGCGTGCGTCTTAGTCGTCGCCCCTCTCTCCGAGTCGCATATTCTAGAGATTGAATGCGAATGTAATCAAAGACTGATGATGATGTCGATGCTTGCAAATCGCCCCGCGTGGACTGATGATACTCTACGCGCATCCAGCGGCCAGCTCCATAATCGCACCTCCGCGCCGCGTCAAATGAATAGGGACCGGGTATGCTCGAAAAGAGCGGTCTTGAGCGTCGCCCGAAACTCGGACGCACATTCTATCAATGGCAAGACGCCCTGGGTGTCGATCCGCCTGCATGCCAGATCCACCCCAAACCCGTGCGCGATCTGCATGAAGATGCCAAAGTGGGACTTTCCCGGTAAAAGGCGGCCCGTATCGGCGCCCGCAGTAGTCGCCGACGTGTCAAACTGGAAATCCACCACGCCGACCGCGTAAGAATGCGCCAGGTTGAGTTCGTACTGGGGACCGCGCACGAATCGACCGCGTATGGTGAGACCCGCGGACGATGACTGGAGCGTGTAGCCACGGGCTGAAGGGACGACTTGCACCCGTATGACAAGCAGCTTGAGCTGGATGCCGCGTTTCTGGATTGCGTAGTCGTGTTCACAGTAAGGCCTGGAAACGACTGCTTGGTAGGACGCAGCAGAGGCGGGTAGGGCCATGGAATATCGGGAACACGGTCCAGTCCACGCAAAGAAGCTAGGATCACCAGAGCGTTGTGCGATGGCTTCGAGGAGTCTCTGGAAAGCCCTGTCTCCCTCCCCATATGCGATTGGCATCATGATGTCAAAGATTCCCAGCAGAGAGTAAGCGGCATCTTCGATGCGGGTGGTTTTTCGTTTGGATGCCCACCGCATCTTCGTGGACACCATGAGATGTCGTGACCTTGAATTGAAGTCACGAATGTTAAGAAAGTGGATGTGAGTGACTTTGCTGATCGAGTGAAGGATGAAGTCGCTCAGTTTGTCATTGGGTAAATGAAAGTCCCCAACTCCTCGCATCTCCTCCGCTGGTGGACAGATCGGATTCCAGTCCTTGCCGTACATTCGCAGTCTTTCTGGCGCTAAAAGTTCCTGTAGCGTCCATCCCCTCGTAAACCAGGGTTCGCGAGCAAAGTCCTCGACAGAGGAAGACTTGCCGAGATACACGATGCATATGAATGCATCTCTGTACCATCGATACATCGATCGAATTGCCTCCTCTAGTTCTGAGCTGCTCTCCTTGTTTATACAGCAGGTATCCGTCCACACGTACTCGCAGCCATACTCCTTTGCCTTTTCGCAGAATCGGCGGAGCTTTTCGTATCCCAAGCCCTTTGGAGTAGGTCGTCGGCCGTGTATCTTGCTCGACATGTCCCTGAACTCGGGCTCTTCTTCACCATAGCGATGCGAGAGGATGGCATACTTGAGGAGCCGCTTGACGTCGTCCTACTTTCAAGTCAGGACCCCCCTCGGATGGAAACAAAAGAATCGACCTTGTAATTCTTTCGCAACTGCGTTTCGCCCGCCGACGCCATCGTCTGCCTCGCTCCTTCCACGTCGACCTGGATGCCGCCCAAGAGCGGCTGGAAAACCTTCTGGAGCTCGGTTCGGCTGTACAGTCTCATGTCGCTGATACGGACGAGGTATTGCGGCAAGTCGTTGTGGACGCATTCGTCGAAACACTCTAGGTGCAGTCTACGAAGCGACGACCTGGACAAGACGTTATCGATGTCTTCTAATCCGACCGCATCTTTTGGGTCCTCTGACAGGAAATGTGGCTGAGGCGACGGTTGTCGAGGTGTACCGTTCGATAGCCTATGGTTCATGCCGGTTGCGTTGCAGGTGTTAGGGTGCAGGCATTTCCTGTGGTGTGAATGACGGTTGGGTCGTTCCAGAACATGGCCCGCACCGGCCCGGCGGAACGCTTGTCCTACTGGTAACCACATCCTCAGAGTACGCGAAACGTAGTTACGTTCTATTCCATTTTAGCTAATACTCACAAAGGTGTACATACGCTTGCATATCCCCAGCTTGCCGGTCACACTCAAAGATCCTCCCACCCAACGCCCAACCCTTCCCAAACATCCCACTTCCGTCCCCCAAGCCAGCGCTTGATACGCTCTCGATCGCGCCGCGCCTGTCCCTCCGCATCCGCCTCGACGTCCTCAAGTACCCCCTCGCCCGCACCCCCGCCCTCCCCCTCCCTCCGCCCAAACGCCAACACCGCCCAGCCAATCATGATCATCCCCGGCGGACGCTGTTCCCCGATGCCCGCCAGCGCACACTCCACATCCTCGAGCGTCGACACGAGCACCCTCTGATCTGGCATCGACCCGCGCTCGATGATCGCGATCGGGAGATACGCCGGGTAGGCAGGGCCGTCTCTTCGTCGCTGACCCCCGCCCCCACTCGCGGTCTCCGTCAGCGCGCGCACGACCTCGCCGAGGCGCGCAACGCCCATGAGCACGAGCACGGTTCGGGCGCGGTCGTATCCCGGGAGAGAGACTGCCTTGCCTTGCCGCCCGACGCCGGTGCAGACCGTAAAAGACTCGGCGACGCCGCGATGCGTGACTGGGATGCCGGCGCATGCGGGTGCAGCGAGCGCCGAGGAGAGCCCTGGGAGGACGAGCGGGGCGTAGCCGTGCGCACGGAAGTAGGCGAGTTCCTCGCCGGCGCGGGCGTAGACTATCGGATCGCCTTGTTTGAGCTAGTTGACGCGCGTATGTTGTGCCGAGCAGAGAGCGGGTCAACAGAGAAACGGATATGTCAGTATACGACGCCCAAAGGAATGTCGAGAACAATACTGGAACGTACCCTGACGACGGTTAGGCCGCGGTTAGCAGCCTCTACGGCCGCCTCCATCAATTCCGCCTGCGCACCGTCCGCATTCCCAGGGAATTTGCGCGCAATGCGCACCTCGACGTGCGGTGGAATCAGCTCCAGTACGGGCGCTGGAACAAGCTTATCGGAAAGCACAATGTCAGCTTGTTTTGTCAGTGCCTTGTGTGTCGCAAGAGTGAGAAGAGACGGGTGGCCAGGTCCAGAACCAGCCAGGAGGATGCGGCCTTTGGTCCGTTTAGGAAGTACAGGGGTAATATCGACCCCATGCTGCGATTTCTTCTCGTCCATCGAAAGCATGGGGAAGTGTCTATCATGGGCGACCTCGCCGTCCAGAATCTCCTTCATCTCGCGCTCCGTCATCGCTGCCAGCCGCGAGATGGGCCAGTACTCACTAACCTGGACGACCCACCTCATTCGTCGTCTGGCAGCCTCAGTACTGCTCTCTTCAGGAATACTACTTTTTGACGCCCTGATGGGCACCGGACGATTCGGTGTCGCCACGAAGCAGTCTTCGCCTGCCTCGCCGTCTGCCAGGGCTTCATTCTCCTTGGCCAATCTCTTTGCCATCTTTCTGAGCTGTGAAACTTTGTTCACACCAGCTCCGACATTCTTGGACAACCCAGCCACGATTTCCCTCCGTATTCGCCCGGCAAGTCTGCATCCTTCTCCGTTCGTCGTTACGCCAATCTGTAGAGGGGTCTTGCACGACGACACCGGGTCCACGAAGCGATGTGTTGCTGTAAACGAAAAGTCGCAGAGTTCCGGCATGTCGGTGACGTTGATAGGTATACGGTGAGCGCGGCACAACCGCGCGAGATGCGTCGCGCGGAGGCGTGCGGTGGTAGCGAAAGGCGAGGTAGAGATGGTGTCGGTGACACACACGAGCGATGTGGGGTTGTTTGCGAGATAGTGGTGCAAGGCTGCCATGTCCCTGCTGGTTTCCGGGGTGTCCGTGTCTGACGAACCTGTGTAGGGCTCGGGAACGTGGAGGTGGTCCCAGTCGATGACCTCCAGCTGACCGTGCTCGGCTCTCCATCTGAGTTCCTCGCAGACTGCTTCGCGGCCTCCGTTCACGAGTATGTTGACGGCTGCGTCCGCATCGAGGGAGGCATAGGCTCTGGTTGCTGCTAGAGCATCACCTCCGACGACGAGAACAGACCTGTTGTACATCTTGAAGGAGAGCACCAGAGACGCCCCGCCCGTGGGTGGCGGATAAGGGTCCATGTCGGTGGTAGAGCAGGAGCCTGGGCATTTTCTCTTATCTACCGATTGGTCCAAGCGTGATAATGAGCAATGAACGGATTACATCAGCAGGATGAACTAGAGGGACGACCGTCGGGCGAGTCCATGCAGCTCGTCGACAACGACACCGTGAGCGATCTCTATGCAGATACGATACTGATTCGACGTCGTTGCAGTTTCTCAAGCGACTCGGTGCGTTGTTCGAGTCCACAAAACAACAGGGGACGGTATGGTTGACGCACAAACGACGTGGGTCTCGTCCGGTTTTCCCCCTCAAAATGCTCACCGTTGCGTTCGTAGTGACTTACGATGGCGGAGACGCCACGATGGACGATGTAGACCCGGAGAGCGAGAAAGAGTACCCATGTCTGATCCGGGTTACAGACGGTAAAAGGGTCCACTTTTCTACGCACGTGAGTCCCTCCTCGCGTTCATCTCGAACCTCCCCCGCCACTGATTTTGTCCCGTCTCTCGCTCTGCGACACGATCGTGATCGTCGTCCCCAGGTCACCCCTTCCGATCTCCCAAAATTCCACGCTGCCTATGGCAGCCTCCTCAAGGCGTCCCTTTCGACGCTCCGCAAACGGGACAAGAAGCGTGAAAAGCAACGCGCAGAACAAGTTGCAAAACGAAAGCAGCGCATGGCAGAACCCGTTGTCGTCGATGGGCCCAAGCGCGGGAACGGCCGAAGGAAGCGGCAGAGAAAGGTGAAGGCGGCGATGAGACAGGAACGAGCGAAGGAGCGGGCAGCGAAACGGGAGGAAGAGAGGGCAAAAGCGCAGAGATCGATGTCGTGATCAGAACGCGCAGTATGTGACTTGCCGTTCATCCAAAACCCTGCGTACCCTAACGCTCATCAAAAAGTATGGAGTTGGTGAACATGTAAACATGATAATGGCAAAAAGAGGTCTCCCGTAAGAACACCAGTACTGGATGTAGGCGGTAACTTGATTTGTTCATGGTCACGTCTCCGGTCCGGTGTGAGCAGCCACTCCGCAATAATCATTCAAACTATTTTTACATGACCTTGGGGACGATGGAGAGAGCATAATCGCGACCAGCAAAAACGTCAGAATGCAGAGAAATCCACTCAGTCGACCCTCCTCCTGATCAAGATTTTGGTATTGGGATTGGGCAAGATCGCGGTACTAAAGCGAAGACTAGGCGGTTGCCTTGTGCCGTCCTCCAACCTGACATCGTACGTCGCCACGACATACGCAAGCATCGTCTTCATCACGTTCGCAGCAAAGAAACGCCCGGGGCTGTGAAGATAATCCAAACGTTTTTCGGTCCTCAATACGGTGATGGCACCGGGAAAAACACTATCCCACGTACCATGCATGCTTACCGTGTCCAAAGGGATGGTACTCAACGCTGGTAGAGACGAATTGATGCTTGGCATTTTCTCCATCCTCTTCTTGCGCGTCGGTGAATCGGAAGGGCTGGAATACGTTGGGATTCTCGTAGAACTCCCCATCGTGATGTATACATTGCGTAGGTACACCGACGGTCGTTCCTTTTGGGATGAGCGTTCCATCCGGAAATCTGAAGTCCTTCGTGGCCTTGCGCGACATAGCCACTTCAAGCAAACATGAAGAAATCGATATGGTAGCCATGATAAAAACACGCACAGGCAAGTACTCCTTCAATACGTTGACATTCTTTGAGGAAGCTGTCGAGCTTGCACATCTTACTCAAAGCAATCTTCGACCACCCTTCCTTCTCGACGATCCCTTCAACTTCCTCCCGAAGCGGTAGGATCAATTCAGGATTCGCCGCAAGGTAGAGGAGTGCCGAGGCAAAGCTCTATGGTAAAGGATATATGTCAAGTCGAGTTTGCATTACTGTAGCGATTCGAACGCACACTGGAGGTCGCCTGGCGTAAGTCGAATCGGTCGCGTCATTGTGAACCAGACACGACCAATCGACGACTACACTCACATGGATGGCACTAAAGTTGAGGAACAGTATGTTGCCTGCCAAGCGCCTTACCGTCGACTGAGAGCCTTGTGTTTCCTCCATAAGCCACGATAGAAAATCGTTCTGGCAAAGACTCGGATGTAAGTAAACAGCTTGTACCGTCCGTGAACCGAATCGACAAACAGGCTTTTCTGTCCCACCTTCGTTCGAATGTTTTTGTCGTTCTTCAACTATGGCACCAAGAAGCTTCACACAGCGCCTGATATCTCGAGAGATGGCCGGAAAGAAATAGGCAGCTAGACTAACGTTGGTGTCGGATTAGTCCCATGGCGGGCAGCCAGGAAAACCTACGGTCTTATGAATTTGGGGAGTAGCGAGAGTATAAGCCCTGTCTTGACGAGGTCGATGGTGTACTGAATGTTGAGATCGATCCATTCTGGGTTGCGGCCTAGGGAAGAGAATTAACGTCCAGAAGAAACGAATAAGTGAGAGGAAAACGTGCACAACGGAAGGCCAACAAATGTCCTGTTGCTCGTCCTACAGACGACCTGCTGCATGGAACTCAATACTGTTATGCTCTTCCACTCTAGTCGTTCCCGAGATCAGTGTATGGCAGGTACTCATCAAACAGACCTCCCACCGTTTGCTCTGAGACCCAGAATCTCATCAAAGGCTTTTCCAATCTCCTCTTTGGTCTCGGGAAACATTGTCCCTATATTCCGAGTGAGTCGCGTGCGCACGATGGCATTACGACTGGCCGTATCATGGACTTCATCGGCATCTCCAAGCATAGAGCGAGCGTTGAGTAGCTTCCGACGACATTCAAGTCGAGTCAAATACAGAACAACGGGACGATTGCTCACATCCTCCGTGGCGTCCTCGAGAGACAGCTCATCATCCGGCGCTTTCCTTAGTTCTTCGATGTGCTCGCGACTACTAACAATGACTATCCAGCCATATCTGTCAGCCACCTTGAACGGCGCAGGCTTGTGCTGCAACGTGATGTTAGCCTGTGCGACCGAGGGGTGGCGCACAGACTTGCCTTGTTGTATCCTTCCTGTATGATGTCGATGCCGTTGGTTAGGAACCTCAGACCAGCCCCCAAAGAGCCAAACCAGCCATTTGACCCTACTGTCGGGAATGCATCGAGCTAGATGAGTGAGAAAAGATCAAACGTTGCTATGGGTCACGCTTACCTTGGACGACCGGGTGAACTTTATCGCGACAAAGATTGCAGCAGCGATGCATGCGACGCCATAAGGAGTGACGAGCGAGATGCTCGCGGTTAGATCTGGGAGTGAGAAACTCATCCAGGTAGGTCGTTTTGAGGTACTTGGCAATGCTGCGATCAGTATTTGTGGTCAAGTCACTGGCTTGGCGCTAGCTGGATCTGGGGCAAACGGCAATGCTCCCGATCGCTGCTTACTAGTAGTAGCTATTTATGTTAAACTGAAGGGCGACCGGTGGTAATCTGAAACGACTGACATGTAACCCCGCGCTGGTCCAGGCTGTCATTCAACTCCACTTATCTCTGTCAGGATTCTATGGTGCACAAGTAGGACACAGACTTTTCGGAAAAAATGCGTGCGAGAAGCACCAACTAAAATCGAGGGTAATAGCAGGTGGCACCAGTAGATGGAGCTCTTTATATGGACCACTACACACATCTTGTATTGCGCGACCATAGAAAATTGTTGCGAGCGAAAGCGCAACGACGGGACAAAGAAAACCTCAATCGACCCTCCGTCTGAATAAGATTTTAGCACGGGGATCGGGCGCGATCTCTGGACCAAAGCAGTGCCCAGCTGGATTTGCAAAGTGAAGCCGTTCTCAATCGTTCTTGTACACGGGCCCGCAGAGACACCTGCTGTATTTTCACCATTCACCGCACCACAGGACCCTTGGCTGGCTATTAAGCTGTAGGCGACCCGAGTGGTGATCAACGGCGATATGAGACTCGTCAGCTGTATAGTCCGGTGCTTATGTCGACCAGTGATGTGAGAGTGCACGACATTATGATCGGACCAAAACATCAGCAGGGCACCCACGTCACTGATAGCCCCAAGTATCCTAGAACATCTAGTTAAGAGCGGAACCAGGAGAGAGTTGTTTGTGGATAAAGTTGTGGTGCTGGGATGCGGCTGAAACTTAGCTGGATTTTGAACGTTGAACGCCCACGAGCTTCTTTACTAGAATCATAGCGTAGTCGGAAAGGAGGGTCGATTCACCGCTTCAACAAGTCAGCGGCGATTCTTGTAGGTAACCACACCCACTTCTTTCGTTCCATTGTGCGAGCAAACGCTCACTCCCGAAGGCCCTGCAACCCAGAAAAAAAGGTAATATACTTCGTAGCACAGCAGTAATACGTGTAAGAACATACCTCTTAATGGACGACTGAGCCTAGACCCCGATCCAGCTTTTAGAAATGCCGCCTCCTCAGGGCAACTGTTGATCCACATCTCCCAGGCCCAAGGGATTTTTATTGGAGCTATCGCCGCTGACGTCGCCATCATCACCATTACGCGCACAGAATGAGTCCTGTCATGGGTTCATCAACAAGGAGAGCTCCTGACTCTGTTTGAATATAATGGAAATCTCCCTGTGAAAGGCAAACGGCCAAAACTGCAGGACACCCATAATATCAAGCCCATGAAAGGATTCCAGATAATATAAAACAGCTCGTACACCACTAGGAGTGATGCGCGTTTTGCGCGAAGAGATGCTTCGCCATGTCCTTTCTATTCGGACGGGAGGCGGTGTTCACCCCGAACTTGATGTCGTGCAACGGGGCCATATGGACCAACATTGTCTTGGGCTCGGCTCCACGACAGGGCCAATGCGAAAAAAAAATCGGGTGCGAATTAGCAGGTTGATGAGAGGCAGGCGCACCACAGGATGCAAGCCGTGTTCTGCTGTTCTTTTTAATGTGTGCGGCTGGTTATGACGATGACCCAGTGGTAGAGTGTTGCAACCTTGAACGAAGCATGGTTGTGCTGCAAATCGAGTGAAAACACGCAAGGACATAATGAGCACGAGCGGGGTACTGCCTGCGCGGTCCGCTGCATTCCGAAGAGTCGAGATTGTGTATCTGACTGTCAAGCAAGGGTCAGTTTACTTGATGTGTGGAGTGGCGCTCGATACAAGGCTGTCCGCGCGGCGGACCATGTGAGTTCCCTGACACGTTGCACGGGCCATGGCATGAAGCCTTGTCGTAGCTGGGTTACCATCTGCTTCGACGAGCTGAACATTCAAACTGGCGCTTTGTATCGTCACAGTGAAGAGGGCTATTGCGACCGTGGGAAAATAGACGGTCCCACCAGGAGCTGGGTTGGGGCATAACTTGAAGGGCCTCGAGTCCACCACCCATCAGCATCAGCCCTGATGCCGACACCCGATAACCCCTTTTCGTTCGGTGCTAGTGCTGACGACGACGACGAGGGCTGGCAAGAAATGCCGGTCGTCCAAGAAGACGAGTTTGCGAGCGGTCTCGACGAGGAAGATCAACGGAAATATCGCTACGTCCCAAAGAGAACTGCGTCGCACGCGCATTCGCACTCGAGTGGAAACGCGACGGGGAACCTCATCGATGTCGACAACTATGGCACGCAATGGCGTTCGAAAACGGAGCAGAACGAGAACGAGTATACCCGGCTGCGCGCAGACGAGGAGGACGATGCGGATGAGGTGCATCTACGGACGCGATACCTTTTCGACGAGGATAAGGCGATGACGCCGCTGGGTCAGATGCAGACAACCAAGAAGATGCTCACCGAGGCACAAAAGATCGCGTACGTCGGCCTGTGTGCCCTTACTGCGAAGGAGATGGTGCAAAAGCAGAAGAACGCGCAGAGAAAAGAGCTCAAGGATGCTATCCACAACATGGAGCTATGGGGAATGAAGGTGATGGGGCGACTCTATTATCATATGGACCTCGAGATTGCAGGTATCTTTATCTGCTATTCTTGTCCTTTTCCTATGGATCACCGACACATCCTAATACATGTCCCCAGAGCAAAAGATGATAGACAGCCTTGCGCTGCATGGTGTGCAAGCTAGTGACCTTGCTCCATCCTTGATGACGACACATACCATCGCTAATCCAGAATACGATCCTGTGGAAGCCAAGAGACAGGAAACAGAAAAGGCATCACATTTGGCGGAACGGGACACCAACCTCAAACCTTCCAATTCGCCAGTTCCTTCCTCGTTACCCTCGACACCGACCACACCCACGTTCCAAACGACCGCTCGTGTCCTGGAAAACACATCCATTGCTTCATCTTCTTTGCCTGGCGTTACCACCACACTCTCGTCTGTCGACAAGGATGTCACACTCGACATTCGATGGACAGTTTTGTGCGACCTGTTCCTCATCCTGGTTGCCGACAGTGTTTATGACGCCCGTTCCCGCGTGCTGCTAGAAAACGTCGCACTGAAACTCGGACTCGGTTGGATTGACGTCGTCAAGTTCGAGCGGCGCGTCACCGAATCGCTTGAAATCCAAGAGGGCGTCGAAAAACTGGAAAATCAAGGGATCATCGAGGACTCCTCCAAGGCTGCCCGGAAAAAGCGGTATATGATGGTGGGTCTCGCAACGCTGGGTATGTAACTCGTTGAGCAGATGGATTTACCGCGATCTGCTAATCGTGCTACTAGGGGGTGGTCTCGTCATTGGATTGTCAGCTGGGTTGTTGGCGCCTGTAATCGGGGCAGGCCTTGGTGCTGCACTTGCCACTGTCGGTATATCAGGGACGACAGGCTTCCTCGCAGGTGCAGGAGGTGCTGCAGTAATCACGACAGGTGGCGTCCTGACCGGCTCAGGTATTGCTGCACACGGTATGGCCAGACGGACTCGAAACGTGGGGACCTTTGATGTACTACCACTCCATAATAACAAGCGCGTGAGTTGCATATTAACTGTGCCTGGGTACGATCGCCGTTTCCTTCTCCACAACCATGCTCATGCGTTCGTAGGTTCATGAATGGCAAGATAGATGACGTTCGACTTCCTTTTAGTGTACTAGACCCCGTTGTTGGAGACGTGTTCAGCGTTCTTTGGGAACCAGAGATGATTCAAGAAACCGGAAGTGCCCTGAGGATCCTGACAGGCGAAATCTTGACTCAGCTTGGTCAGACGGTACTGCAGCACACCGCCATGACTGCACTAGTGGGGGCCCTCCAGTGGCCGATCAGTGAGTTCTCGATTAATTGTCGTGGCAACTTTCTTCGAACAAGTTCCTTCCGTCTAGTCCTGACGAAGTTAGGTTATCTCATCGACAATCCGTGGAACAATGCCCTCGACCGTGCGAGAGCAGCAGGAAGCGTGCTTGCACAGTTGTTATTGCAGCGACATCTCGGGGTGAGACCGATCACCTTGATCGGCTTCTCGCTCGGTGCCCGCATCATCTTCTATGCCCTACTGGAACTTGCCAAGATAAAGGCGTTCGGCATCGTCCAGGACGTCTTCATTCTTGGAGCCACGCTCACCGCCTCACAAAGCACATGGTGTAATGCGCGTAGTGCTGTTTCCGGTCGCTTCGTGAACGTGTACGCGAAGAACGACTGGGTGCTAAACTACCTGTTCCGCGCCACGAGCGGGGGTCTTAGTTCGGTAGCCGGGTTGAGACCGATAGAAGGTGTACCCGGGTTAGAAAACGTGGACGTGACCGACAAGATCGCGGGACACATGAGTTACAGAACGTTTATGCCCCTCATTCTCGACCAGCTCGGGTTCCCAGTGACCGCGGACTACTTTGATGAACCCGTGGTACGTGTCACGCACGATGTTGTCTCGATTGGCGCTTGTTGGCATGATGGCTGATCGATGGCGCAGGAACCCGATTTTGAAGGCGACAGAGTGGTTATTCGGGAGACTGAAGAGGACAAGGCTCAACAAAAGCAAGGTTGGTTCTCTAAACGCCCAAAGAAGGCGTCGCTTCCGCCCTCCACTGCTTCCCGACCTCCTACTGCTGCTTCGTATGGTTCATCTAGGCGGAAGGTCTCGTTCAAGTCACAAGAAGACGACCTCCCGCCCCGCACGGACGCCACTCCAAGTTCCTTGCCTTTCCCAGCCCCTATAGACCCCGGGGATACGCCCACTTTGCCCGAACGGCATTCATCAGACTCCGGAGATATTCCAGTCCACGCTGGTTTTGATTTGGCTGCCATCAAACACATGATCGGAGAGGCGGAGCGGCATCCCGAGCAACTCGTGGTACCGCAGCCCAAGTCAGATCAGGGCACCTCAGTACCGCCACCTAGGTTGCACTCGATTAACTCAGCTCAACCGCTATCACCACCGATAAGGCAGGCTGAGACAGGTACTGTCAAGGCGGTCCCTTATGACGATGTGGAGCAAGCTGTGCTGCCCAACCGGAACATGACCAACACGCTCAGCGCCACATTCACATCCATGACGGTGCATGGCGACAGTGATCCATATAGGACAAAGGAAAGAGCGCCAGAGGAACGACGGGATGCGAAACTTTGTTCAGCCTCGGACGACGATGGCTTATCTCGACCCCCTTATCCACCCGATATGAGCACGACATGGTCGCGTGCTTCTCCAGGGGGCTTTGGCAATGCGTCGAGTGCCTCGTTGGGGAACCCCTTTGCAGGGACGACGACGACGACGCAAGGACGCTCATTTGGGGGATCTTTGGGCCATCTCGGACGGCCGCCACACCCGCGCGATCGGCTGGGCACGCTGGGCGCCCAGACGACGTCTGAGCCGTCGCCCGGTCTATCCTTTGGTTCGCCGGATGGGACCATCACGTTCCATGGCTTGGAACCAGATCCATGGCGTTCACCTGCCGAATTCAGGAATCCGACGGGAAATAGTCTTGGTATGAATCCTTGGTCGATGTAATCTGCAGGAGGTTCTTTTTTTTTTCTATCTTCTGGCTTGGCGGGTCGAAGGGCATAATTCGGAGGGGTGTCACGTTCCCCCACGAGTCGCGTATATTTAAATGGCATGGCATGGATCTATAACATCTCGTTCACTCGGGGGGGGGGGAATTTTGGGGGAGTACCCCCGCGCATAGTTCATATCGGTTGCATCACTTGCGTGTACAAATATCTCACGAAGTCTGGGGTTGAGAAACTCGGGCGGCGACGGGAGCAAGAAGGGAATGGCAAAACAAAATGCGGTGTTCGCTGGCAAAAAAAGATCCTCGGTCGGGGACGTCGAGTGGCCGGTAAGTACGTCGCGCGGGCGATAAAGCTGCCATGATGGCTGCGTCGCAGAGAGAGATGTACACGCAGGGTGTGGATCCGCCCCCGTCGCATGGAAGCAGTCTTGGGTTGTGCTTGGCCCGCACCTCCCGCCGAACGGATTGGAACAAAAGATTCGGCTACACGAACAAATATCGTTGTCCCCTCGCCTTTGGGAATGATGGAGGGGAGGAGGGCGTATCATTTCTTGGTACTGACAGGTCATATCTGTAACCGCCATCAGCATCCGTTCGTGATTGCGTCTGTGGGGTAAACAGCACAAATTAAAAAACAACAGAGCGAACTGGGTGGTGTGTGGGTAAGAGGAACCTGTGGCGGAACGGGTTATCGTACTGCGTTATTTCTGCCATTCGAATGCCCACGCCTGCGCGCGTACGCACGCACACGCCTACAAGGGGCAACCTTGCCAACTGGTCGTTCACAAATAGTTAGATCGCCAATGGGTTGTCCTGATCGGGCCCATTTCGAGGTCCCTCGGCGTCACGGCTGAGGTGCTACCGAGCAGGGTTAGTGGATAACCCACCAACGGGGTGATCCCGTCTCCACAACAACAATTAATAATTCTTCTTTTTTAAATGGTCGTGACAGGCGGAGTTCGAATGTCGACAGAGCAAAATAGGCTCCACAACCATTATAATTTCAAACTCCGTTCCACACCAATCGGAATGTGGGCGTTACGTTCCGCATTTTTTCGCGTTATAAAGACCGGCCATCCATAAGTACTTGTTACCCGGCCTCCTTGCCCCTCCTCCAGTTCCGTTTCCTCTTCCTCCCCCGCGTCTCTCGTGGTTGACGTTGTCGCTCCCGTTCGCAAGGAACGAATTTACATGCGCTCAATCCTCAAGCATCCTCACCTATCCGATCTTCATTATCACCAACAATGCCAACCGTTTCCGTTTGCACTATGTGCATCCGTTGAAGTATCGCCCCACGTTCACTTCCCCCCTACCCCCACTCTCACGTCGACCTTCATCACCCATTCTCCCATGGTGTACGACCGCACGCCCGCAGAGGTGCCCCCCAACACTTGCGCTCTGCCCCGTCGCCACGAACGAGAATTCATGGATATGTCCCATCCTCGTCATACGCCTTGTATGTGGGGTCACGACGCGGATGGTCACCAAGCAAGTTATTTCCATCCGCGCGGGCCCGCGATCGAGCCATCAGGTTTATCCACCCTATTTCTCCCTCTGCGACGCGATGCCTAACGATCTCTTCCCGGTTGTGTTTCGCTGTCGTTTTTTTCGTGTCGTTCAGAATCGGATGACTCGGATGCCGTGCGGACACCGCCTGAGCCCGCACTACCTGGCCTCCCGATCACCGTACGGTTTGGGTATCGGGAAACGAACGACGGAATGTTCCCTTATTCCCCTAGTCAGCGAGAGATCGAATCTGCGCTCTTCTTCTTGCCACACGACCCGAGTATGGCACGGAAGTCGAACAATGGCACGCGCCGGTCACATAGTCACTGTAGGTCGCGACCAAAGGAGCCCCGTGAGGAGAGTGCCGACGGACGGATACAGCATCACAGCGATTTCGCGGTCCCCACCCTCGAGTTTGAAGGGTGTTTGGGTGGCTTTTGATGGAGTGGAATGACACGGCACAGATGGCCATGCTTTTTGCTCTTCTTTGTCTGCCCGTTGACTCTTACGATTTTGTGACGGAACTGATACCCGCACGCATGCAATAATTCGTTTGTATTAGTACCGTTTGTTGGGACGCATAGATATAAAGTTTTCATTTTTCGACATGGACTAGCCGTTATTGTATGTGTTGATGGCTTTTGTTGTTGCAGCGTGGTAGGGGTGCCGACGTGGAGGGCGGAAGTGGTGCTTTGTGGCGTGCAAGGTCCCCGATCTTCACAGGACAATTGACAGCACCTGCAGGCAGTGCTCGTTGACGCCTCGAGCTGGGAACAAGCCGCATCAGGTTTCATCACCCCATTTACTAGCGATGGGAAGTCTGACTGCAAGCAGGTGTGCGAAGGCGAGCATACGCTGCCGTCAAGGAAGGCCGCACTGATGGAGTGTGCGATGTGCACACATGCCAAGTGGGTTTATGGTATCTGGATCCATCCCGGAGAAACGCGGGTGCGGGTCAGTCGTGCACCCCAGATCCACCACCTTCGTACCTGAAGAGCGTCTACAGCTCATCCCCTCGTTGACCGCGAGATCGTTCTGACGGTCGCGAACGCAGGGTGATGTGATCGTTATCCCGTGGCCTTGTATGTATATCAGGGACGTTGCTATCGAGGAGTGGTGCATGTGCATGAACGATTGGTCTCGCATCACGACACGTACGACGACCATTTTACAAACGATCGTGGAGTCGTAACACGTCCATGTCGACAAAGATCGAATGAAGAATGGAGGGATGGACGTCAAACGTGCGCCATGACATGAACGAGTGGGAACAGGGTCGTTATTACCGACTACATAATGGAATTCGATTCGTCGGGAGAGATGCGCCCATGAAACCTTGAAGCGTTGTGTTGTGAATTTTTCTGTAGTAAAATGCTCAGGGGCGTCCAAAGTTCCGAGGCGGTCAGTGCGCAAGTGCCAGCGCGACGGAGTGCAAAAAGAGGCGTGGGAATCACGCAGTTCCAAACGAATCAACCAGCACCCGTCGCTCTTTCTCTCTCTTCACCCTTTTGTTCCGCAACCACCATCACACAGCGACAACAAGCTCGCGCTCATCAGTCACATCCCTCCCCGACAACTAACGTCTATTTCACACAGAGATGGCTCGTACCAAGGCAAGTTGCTCTTTCATCGCTGCGTCGACGTCTCCAGGCTCATCGCCTCGCGACAGCAAACCGCCCGCAAGACCACCGGAGGTGAGATCCGCCGCTGACACCGCGTACTTTCTGAGTGACGAATCCATCCTCAGGCAAGGCCCCCCGTAAACAATTGGCGACCAAGGCTGCCCGTAAAACCGCTGCTGCTGTACGTGTCGGAATACTCTTGATGATGATGTCTGCTCACCATGCCATTGTAGGCTGCAACGGGTGGTGTGAAGAAGCCCCATCGTTTCCGCCCTGGAACGGTCGCCCTTCGTGAAATCAGAAGGTACCAGAAGTCGACGGAGCTCCTGATCAGGAAGCTCCCCTTCCAAAGGCTGGTCCGAGAAATCGCCCAAGATTTCAAGGTGCGTGTGTTGGTAGCCCGTCTTGTGACTAGCGCTGATGGACCGTCTGGGAAACAGACCGACTTGCGCTTCCAGTCATCGGCCGTGATGGCGTTGCAGGAGGCTGCAGAGGCGTACCTCGTCTCCCTCTTTGAAGACACCAACTTGGCTGCGATCCACGCCAAGCGTGAGTCGTTTTTCCCGTTTTCGTTGCATCCGCGTTCACACGTTTACGCTATTCAGGTGTAACCATGTATGTCTATTGTCATTGGTCTCTCGAGAGATATCTGACTCATCGTTTTGTAGCCAACCCAAGGACCTTGCCTTGGCTCGTCGTCTCAGGGGTGAGAGGGCTTAAATCATGTTTCACCCAAGCTCGTCCTTGTTTGGTCCGCGCGTATGTTTCCATTGCGTCTATATGATATGATACGATCGGTGTAGTATGTACGATTTCGTCCCCCTCGACCCACTTTACCTTTTTTTTTGGTGTGGTCAAATGGTCCTACCACGCGTAGGTCTGACTCTTGTCCTTGTTCGACTTTGGATCCTTTATTATCAAGATTTCGGTTTGCAGAGAGAAAAGTGTAGACGGAAAACTGTTTGTATTTGGCGGTGTATTGATATATACATTTGCGTTGCAGACAGTTTGAAGGATCGACGCGGTGTCATGCGTGGCCAACGTGTCTGTTGGGATGCAACGAACAAGCAGAGCCGACGTCGGTCGTGATCTAAGCGAGAGTCATGGCGTAGGGCTGGAAACCACATCCTCGAGACGCTGCACGAGGCAGGGAGTGCCTGTCGAACTTGCGCCAAGTATAGGTTTCTCGTGATGTCGTTGAGGGGGACCCTTCTCGTTAGAAACACGAGGAGATGTGATGGGGTGATGGCAGAGAGACCCCACACCCGCTCTCAAAGTTGGACGGCAGAACGCCGACGCCCAACCGAGCTCCGTCGCACTTGCAAGGCTTCGTTCCAGAGCCAGTTGGCGCCGGCGAGCGAGGGCGCGGCTTACTAGACGCTCATTCGAGGACAAGTCTACATCCCCAGCGTGGATCTGGAAATAATACGGTCCATATTTTGCAGTTAAAAATTCTTGCATGGTGCGTGGGAGGTACTTCAAGGTATGTTTTTTCTTTCCCGAATGCAGTGGACATCGATCGACCTCGGGCTACCTTTCAGCGTGCCCGAGAGGTACCATGTCGTCGGGGCCATCCATTGCCAGCGCAACCGTCGTCGCTGTCGGGATTGCGCGGTCGCTTCGCCGCGACCCAACGTATGTCAACCACGAGGCATTCCTGCACTCTTCCCCCCCTGTTCATCTTGTTTTCCTGCAGCCGGGTGCGTTTCCGACCGTTGGATCATGCGGTCGGCTGGGGCCGTGGTGGGCTGGTATCAAATACACGACCAGCGCGGCGGACGTCACCCGAGACGGCTACTGCAAAAAGGCAGGTCTGGCTTACCCCTGCTTGGATGTTCACCCTCCCAATTTGCTTTGCAGCACAACGGTGCTCCGTTCAGGATTGAAAGGCTCTACCACTGGGTCGTCGTCATGATCAGCCGCGCGCACGTAGAAGAACTGCGCAACGCGCGCGATCACACATTTTCGTTCCTGGAACCCACGAACGAGTTCGCCGCTGTGTTGATCGTTTGTTAGGACGACCTTTTGTGGATGGATGAAGCCCCGAATGCCACAGTTGAATCCTTGACGGAGCGCGTCCTGACGACCAACTTTGCTGCTATTCACGTGGGTACTTTACCATCGCGTCTAGGCGTACGTTCACCCTGTCCACCGTGTCACAGACATCGGCCAGCGTACGTGCGAATCGCCGATCTTGTTTTCATGTTTGATTTATGCCGTCCCTCCAGGCATTCACAAACGCGCTTAACGATCTCGCAGCAAATCCACGGTACGCATAGCCCCTCCGTGAAGAGGTCAAATCTATCATCGAGAAAGAGGGTCGAAAACCTCTTTGAGCAAGACGTCCAAGGTCGACAGATTCCTCAAGGAGACTATACGCTTGGATAGCGTGGACGTTTGTCAGTTGCATTTCCTTGCTTCTATTCTCTTTATATCAATGCCCTCCACTCGTTTTTTGTTTTTTGTTTTGTTTTTTCGTCCTTTAGTGGGCTTGACGCGCAAGGCCATGAAGGACGTGACGTTCCGGAAGGAACTCGGATCGATGCTAGCGTCGTCGCGCTGTACTATGACAAGGCGCTGTACGGAAAACCAGAGGCGTTTGATCCGTTCCGGTTCGCAGGCATGGGCAAGAGGAGAGAGAATGAGGCGCCAAGCATCAATTTGTGGCGGCTTCTCCCCGAGTACTTGGCCTTTGGACATGGCCGACATGCGTGGTACGTCCCCTTCTCCCTGATTGCTCTTTCGTGCTCGGTGTTAATTTCTTTTTTTTTTTTCTCTTCCTCCCCCTCCGCTTGCCCTTCTTGTTAGCCCCAGTCGTTTCTTTGCTGACGTCGAGCTCAAGACGATGTTGGTCCACATCGTCACAGCGCACGACGTCAAGCTGGAGGCGAATGTCACCACCCCTCCGCGGGGCGTGCACGTCGGGAACTCGAGCCCACGGCCAAAGTGATGTTTTGAAAGCGGGCTCGAGTCGCCGCGTTTGGAACGGAGACAGGATAGGTGCTAGCCGCGGTCGAGTCCTTGATGGTCATACTTTTTTTGAAAAAAAAAAAAAAAAAGTTCTTGCTCAAAGGCCGTCATCGCTGGCAAGGAATTGCGCGTAGATGTGAATGCTAGCCGAATCTACTCCGTACGTGTACCCACAAGCGTTCATTGCCACAGACAACACCGTGTGTTTGTGTTTCCGTTGTTTCGAGCGATCCTCTTTGATGAACGACGCTCAGAGCTGCATTCCATCGTGAAAGAGGTCTTAGATTTAGTAAACCCGGCGAGGGGCATTCATGGTGCGCCTACAGGTCTCGTACGTATACACAAAAACTTCCATGGGAGGAATGTACAACAACAACAACAACAACAACAAGAAAGTAGGTGGGGGGATAATCACGAAACATCCGATACCCTCGTCCGTCCTCCGTGGGTAGGGCTGTAGCATCACCAAGGCTCGACCAAAAGAAAAAAGGCGCGACGGCTCTCGCACACGCTAGCGAGCGACGACGCCACACGTCGCATTCCAGATTGCGCTCCCGTATTCGACACTCATGCTGTACGCGTTGGCGCGCACGAACGCGTCCAGCGCGCACGTGCCGTACGCCCTGTCGTGCATAGATTGCTCGCAGACGGAGAGGGGGAACGTCGCTCCGTTGAGCACGAGGCGCACTTGGGGACCTTGAAAGCTGCTCCGATTCGTTGTCAGCACGAACATGGCTCGGAGAAGGAGAGAGGAAGCGCGGGGCAAAGAAGCGGAAGGGGTTGACGCACGAGGTCTTGCACGTGAACTTTTCCCATACCATCGCGGCCGCAAAAGGCACTTGGTTAGCGCTTTTGAATTTGCGGTGTGCAGGCGGATGGTCTACGGACGCGCTGAGTGGCACGGCGTCTCTGCAGCGGGGTGGCTATCAGAAAAACTTCCCCTCCCCTCGCGATTGTATTACTGACTTGTTTAACCCCAAGGTCGACAACGCGAAGAGTATTGTGACGTCGTGGGCAAAGTCTAGATAGAGACGCTTGGCGTCCTCTGTCGTGTCAGTTAAACTGCAACCTATGATTATCTCCTATATTTTGCATCGTGTATTAGCCAATGCTCACCGTTCGATGAGTTTCTTGACGTAGAATGCACCGATAAGAGGACCAGCGTCACCTCTGGATTTATGTCCGCTGTAGCTATCCAGGAGCAAGTCCTGCTCATATCTGTAACCTCACATGTTCCGTCACCCCGGCCTATAACTGCAACTTCAACTTACTCTAGGCCCCTTAACTCGTCTTTGGTGAACACGTTGCACCAGGGAGACTCTCCCCGAGCCGCAAGATCGTACGGGCATGCATACAAGGCACCATGGACGTCGTCAAATGACAACCCAGTGCCGGGAATAAGTTTGTTGAGTCTCGCGACGATGGGCGGAATATATTTCTCAGCCCACTCCTGGGCTACCTGCATGCGGGCCACTATCAATGATCCTTCTATAAAGACGGACTGCAAGATAGAACTTACCTGGGAAGCTTCATCATAAGATAGTTTCGGACAAGCTTCCCAGGGAACAAGCCATGAAACTGGATCCTTGAAGTCATCCGTCGTTAAATATGTGATATTTTCTGCCTCGCGGCCAAAGAAACCTTGACTAAAGAAGTGGGCAGAGTCGATGACTCGTGGGACCGTGGTAGATACGACGTCGTCGGTCGAGAACGTCGGGTAGCGAAGCGAAAATCTGCAAGTCTATAGGTCATGCATGCCGTTCGACATTCGGGATGGTGAAAGGCTACGAACTCGACTCCATGGTCAAAGAGTTCCTTGCGTCCAACGACCGTAAGCGCCTCGGGTACCAGGTGGTATTCGTACCCTGCTCTGAGAAATTCTAGGTACGGGGGGAGATCGGCGGCTTCGATGACGTCCACCGCTTTGCCGAGGGTATCGACAAGCTCGAGAATATATTTTTGCTCCCCCACGGGACCACGAGAGCCGTGGCGGTGTAGCTGGAGTGGAGAAGAACGAATTGGAGGGCAGCGACTCGTTATCAAGGAAGGAACTCACCAAGACGACTTGATCCACAGTGCAGTCGTAGGGTAGGTCCACGGACACGCCATGAACAGCAGGTGCATTATGGTACGGTGAGATGTTGCCTAGACTGTTCAAACCTTCACAGATGCGAAGATCCCCGAACTGTAGGTCAGAGTTCGAGAGTGATAAAGGACACAGTGGATGGGTCGATCCGGGCGGGAGATACATTGTGAGGGACAAAGGTGTCTAGGGAGAACCGCACTGATTGATATGGCCGTTGAACTTATACTGATCAACTTCAAGTTACGTACTTACCCGAGGCTCTCGCGGAGAACTTCTATCAGAATCCGTCGGGGCTCTGGACCACAGCAGGTTTCTCGTGGAGCATTGTGGATCTGCCAAGGAGTCAGCTGGTTTTGTGAGGCGATGCTTGCGGTGGTAAACGATGGTTTATGATCCGATAGAGAGATGTGTACGACTCCTTTGTAACGTTGGGAAACGCACCATGTGTAGCGACACCGGAGTGGGCAAAGCAGTACCTTGGCCAGCTCAAGCACGGCACCCAAAAATTCACTGTAGGTCGGGCTCAGTCAGATCATGATGAGAATATTGACGTGTTGGAGAGAGAGTGGGACAATCCAACACGCCGGTCACTGATTTGACATTCCCCCCCAACTCCAGTGAGCTACAGGCCAGATCTCATAGGCGCATGAATAAACACCTGCCACCAGTAGTTTGCGGATGCGACCCCTCGAGTCTTGTGCCACCGATAATTTGGAGTTTTCTGGCATGCAGAACCCATTCCTGGGGCCTGACCTCAAGGTAGCGAAACGTCGCTCTTTCTATTACTGAAGATAAAACTTTGATGATGTTTTCGACAACCAAGCGACAAAGTTTTTCCAGGGTGATTGTCATTATTTTTCTCAACGACTCAGTTCTCCGCAAGTACCCCATTAAGTCAACCCAACTCTAGTGGTAAGCTTCAGGAATAGCCAAACACACGAATTTCCAGCAGTACGTGGTGAGCATTCACCATTTCCGCCACAACTTGAGTGTGACGTTGTAAATCGCCACTGCCACTGCAAGCGCAGCCATGGCTAGGCTGAGGTCCATCCGAGAAACTTACACGCTGTGCAGCGTTGTTTTCAGGTTATCCATACTTCCTAGAATTCCCGAGGTCCCACCAAAGTAGGCGGTACGGACTCTTCCAGCCGCCACTTTCGGCGGGGAACGGGTGGCCAGGGTGAGCAACATGCCTCCCATGGGTCTCCGTCGGAGTGGCGGCTGCGTATATAACAGTGTTAATTGCCTAAAATTACCCACTTCGATGAGTTTTCCACTGATATATCTGCCAGCGAGCATTTTGCATGTTCACTATGGGATTGCATGCGTCGTTGCTATCTATTTCGTTGCAGTGGTGACCCGGCCATCCAAGGTGAGCATGATCCGTAGACATTCGATCTTCTCGCTCACTTTATCAGCTTGATGTCATCCCCACAGCAGGATCAAGTCGCTGGCTTGGCTCCTGGGGAGCTAGTTTGAAGTTCCTAACCAATGGCATTGAGATTATACAAGAAGGATACAAGAAGGCAAGCCTATGCTCTACCCCTCTTTCATGCGTGCTAACACTATGTTGCAGTACACGTCTGCGCCATTTAAGGTAGCAGACAGAGGTGGCTGGATAGTCATGCTTAGCAATCGTGAACACGTAGAAGAACTACGGAAAGCCCCTGATGACGAGCTTTCTTTTCTGGAGTCCGCGATGGATGTGAGTAATCGTTTTGTTCTTTTGGATTTGACTGTAATTAATTGTCGTTCGCAGCTACTCAATACTCGTTATATACTGGGAGACGAGAATGAGGATACCCACTATCGTGTTGGGGTCATTCGCTCGCAGCTTACTCGGAATATTGGGACAATGTACCCGGAGATTAGAGACGAGATTGAGACATCATTTGATGGGATTCTAGATCTCAGAGGAAACGGTGCGGAGTTTGCTTTGATGAGAATTTGCCATACGTTGATATCAGTAACAACCAGAGTGGAAGAGCGTATCAGTATTGAGTGCCATCCAAAAGGTCGTCTGCAGGACGAGCAACAGACTATTTGTTGGTCTTCCGTTGTGTATGTTTTATTTCCATTCAACTGTTTCTTGTGGGCCATAACTCTCAACTAGGCCGTAACCCAGAATGGATCAATCTCAACATCCAGTATACCCTTAACATGGTCAAAACAGGGCGTATACTTGGGCTATTTCCTAAGTTTATAAGACCGTAGGTTGTCTCGGTTGACTACCCAGGGGCTAATCCTATACCAACGGCTAGCCTGGCTGCTTGTTTCTTTACGGCCGTCGCTCAGGGTACCACGCGAGGCGTGAAGCTTCTTGGTCCGATAATCGAGGAAAGACAGAAGCGTTGGAATGAAGATTGGACAGAAAAGCCTGTCGGTCTATTCTGTTCACAGATTGTACAAGATGATTGCTGACGTCTTTGATAGAACGATTTTTTGACGTGGTTTATGGAGGAAACACAAGATGCTCAGCTGACGGTAAGGCGCATGACCGCTAGTGTGCTGCTGGTCAACTTCGCTGCAATTCACGTGAGTGCGCGTGTGCGGCCCGTAATGGCGTGACTGATTCAACCTCTACCAGACGAGTTCCAATGTATGTCCGGGCCACTATGGCGGTCCAGACCCAAGCTAATGTGTATTCTTGATTGTAGAGCTTCACTCATACACTTCTCTATCTTGCAGCAAATCCTCAATTCATCCTACCAATCCGGGAGGAAGTCGAAGCGATCGTCAAGAAGGAGGGGTGGACGAAGGCTGCACTGAGCAAAATGTGCAAGCTCGACAGCTTCCTGAAGGAGTGCCAACGTATCGAAGGATTGGGTGCTGGTGAGGGTTTTAGTATATTTCTACACAAGGCCGTGCATATCGACTCCACGAGTTATCAGTGAGCATGTCGCGCAAGGCCATGAAGGACTTTAGATTCTCGGACGGAACATTGATACCAAAAGGTACGATGGTTGGTGTCGCGGCTTGGTGCGTACACCATGATGGAAAGTTGTACGAGAATCCCGACGTATTCAAACCCTTCCGATTTGCTGAGATGCGAGAAAGAGAGGGAGAAGTCGCAAGGTATCAGTTCACGTCTCCTAGCGCTGAGTACCTTACCTTTGGGTACGGCCGACATGCATGGTACGTGGGGCAATTTTTTTAACTGGCAACTAAAAACGACTCAATCGTGGGAATAGCCCTGGACGTTTCTTTGCTGCAAACGAGCTGAAAACTATGCTTGCGCATGTCGTGACGACGTACGACATCAAGTTGGAGGACGGCGCGACACGCCCGCCTAGTGTGCACTTTGGTGCATCGACCATGCCCGATCCCCGTGCCAAAGTCTTGTTCAGGCGGAGGGTCGATTGACCGGTTTTCTTTGTCCTCTCGGTGCGCTTTTGCTTGTCGTGAGATTTTTTTTTATGCGTTACATAGTGTTCTGGTCACCATTTCCGAGGTCGTGTAAGGACTGTACAGTACGCGTAGTCGTTCATATGAGGGACATGATCAACCCCGTCTATACCACGCGTGGATTCTACGCAAGTAGTGTTTACTGCGTGACATCGGATAGAGATGGACCCACTGCTATCAAGTTTAGGGCCCAGGAGTGATGTGAGTCCGACGCCCTCCAAATCTCCACCACTTTGCTTGCGAAGCACCCTACCAAAAGGTGCTGCATAAGGCGAATGCATAAAGTTCGAGGAAGACTGGTTCTTCTCACCGCCATGCTTGATCCTCAGCTCTCCCGATACGCCTCAGGGAATAGAATAAGATACGAACAGCTGCAGGCAGCAAACCCAGCATAGAGGATATGTACAAAAAACAAAACAAAACGAGTGCACAAGAAGAACTCTGTCAGACCGAGCGCGTGGAGTCATCAAGTTTACAAAAAAAAAATGATGCATATACTGCCACAGAAGCTCCGAAAGACGTCGAGACCTAGTCGACCCACACCGGCTCGACCTTCAGTTTCGCCTTGGGCCAATACTTGCCCCCCGCCAGTCCATCCGCTTCCATCCGAACCTTGACCGTCCGGTGCAACTTGATCTTGACTCCATCCTTGTTCTGTATAGGAACGCGTCTCCCTGCACCCATGTTGATGCTACACCACAGATAAAAAAACGCCGCGCGTCAGGGACATCGCTCATGCGACATATGCGGGGCTTACATGACATCATTCTTCCACTTATCGTCGTCTCTCTGATAGTGCAACTTTTGCGGAATCACCTCGAGGATCCACCACCATGGATGGATCGCCAGTTGGTCATATATGGGACACATTGCATCTGCCAAATCCTCCTGTTCCTCGCTCAGGAACGTACCGCCGTCACTGTAAGTCACAACCGTTGGATCGTCCTCGATGACCTTGGGTGCTGGTACGCAGTAGGCTCTCAACGAGTCTGGTGTGCCAGGGGGAGATCGAGGTGGTGGCATCTGATAGATTGGCGGAGGTCGCTTTTCGACTTGCGGATGTATTGTCCTATGATCCATGCCAATTTGTTTGAACGTCGAGCGATAGAACATGATCCCCGTGTTAGCGCGGAAACACTCTCTGATCATCCACCGCAATGAAATGCGAGCAAGACTGTTGCGAGTGCCGTTTGGGACGGATCCGCCACCAACGTCTACATCATATTAAGTACGCTATCGGCGACTTTTGCATAGGCGGATGGACATACCACAATGAACGCCAGCGAACCACACCTCTTCAACGTCCGTTTTTTCGATTCCTTGAGAGTATTGCCGTTCGAGTTCTGCCGAGGTTGATTCGTGGTGACGATGGCCGTCGCTGTGTTCCTTGAAAACGTTCGGTAACGCAGAGCGGATCCTCTTGATGCTACGCGGCATCTCATGGCGCTTGACACCGCGTTTAAGATCCTCCTCCGTGGACCGGTTGTAGAAGTTTGCCTTGAACCGGCTGGATAACAAGATGAATCGTGACCAGTATTAAAAAGATGGTAAAAGGCATACACTCGACGCTCATCCAGCGATAAGGCATGTCTAAAGTATCGAATGTTGTCGTTCGTTTTCGTAAACGGCAGCGTGTGAGGAATCACGCCGACGGAATTGACGGTGTCCCTAAACACGTCTCGAGTGAACTCCTGGCACGTCTTCTTCCTTCGGACCTTGAACTTACCAAACACCCACAAATTCGATATCCACGTTGATGGAGAAGGCTTTCTTGAACGCTGTACTCTGACGCCACCCAAGGTCATCGTCTTTAGAGTACATCTTGTACGCAAAGGGGACTTGCTGGTGGTTGCATCGAGGTAGTAGGCCCACTTTATGGATCCTGGCGAAGAATTGAATCTGGTGATAACCTGAGACGCAACACACGACGTACATTCCCGCCAGTGCTCGGGCCGTATAAGCCCCCCTGGAGAACCCGAAGATACAAATCTTATCCTCCGCCTCATCTACGCAAGAGACCGCTGAGTATGTGAAGATTCGTAATCAGGAAATCCCACGTACAGTTTTGCATCAAGAATTCATACCCGCCTGGAATTTAGCAGTGAATACTTTGGTCGTGAAGATGTTCGAGGGGAAAAGACATCCGCGTACCCATCACGTGTGCATCTAGGTGATTTCCAAGCATCGTGTCGATGGTCTTGGACATCTTTGCCGTCATCGGCGTCGCTATCTGGGGAATGGTATAGGTGCCTATTCCAGCCTATTACGAATGAACCATTCGGTTAGAGAGACCTCGAGCACCACATGGGAAAGAACCTGACCTGATAGTAGATCATCTGTTGGCTGGGGTCGTCCTTTGCCAACATGGAAAAGAACTGGACGATGTTCGAATTCTATAGATCGTGAGATCATAAGATGAAAAAAAAGATATAAGGTAAACATCTCAAGGAGGACTGACATCTGAATCGAACTGGTCGCCGGTACCATCGAAACAGAGTACCAACGTGCGGTGAGTATGCGTCGGAGGTATCACGTCGTCCGTGGGGTCTGCCTTGCCATTAGGCACAAGCGTCGAAAGCGAGGCCAGCGGCTTCTCGGACGAGGGAGAGGGAGACGCCATTGCGAGTACAAGCGCTGGAGGGGGCCTCTGATGAGCCTGATGTGCATCGTGGCCAGTTATCGAGAAACGTTTAAATATGCCTGGAGGGAAAAGGCACGGACAATCTTGGAACCGGATGCCCAGATTCAAGCAGTGCCGGTTTCCCACCAGGATGATGCGACGAGAATAGCCCGGCGCTGGTCAGCATGGGTCACCGCCGCATAGCCCTGGACGCGCAAGCATTACAGTTCCAGACGACATCGACAGACCAGCGCTCAGGTCATGACATGTTCTCTACCTCCCACTTGCCAATCGACCTCGTGTCCTCTCTCATGCAGACGCTTGTGTGTATGCCGGGAACAGCGCCTCACTGCCCTCCACACAAAGCCAGGCCGGTCGATCTCACGGATGATCGAAAGTCAAGTTGACAGTCATCGTTCCTGGGTGCCAAATGATCCGAATTAGCCAAAATGAACGACTCCTTGAGCCAACGGTCGTATGCATCCTAAAGTTGCTATTCGTCTATTCTAGGCAAGTCGTCCAGGCAGGAGATTGAAGACCGCAAGAGAAGTGACTTGTGCCCACCCTCATCTCGAGTGCGGGCCAGGCCGTTAGGGTTGGATGAGTCGATCATATTATAATGGTATCTGAAACCACGTTCATAAAGGACAAATAATACTACAACGGAAATTTTGCATCCCTACTGCTATCATTATGCCCCAGCAACTCATAGACGACGAAAGGGTGGAAGCTGCGCTCACAAGGCCGCCACCTATTTGCAGTCCCAGTGCTCGGACTGGACGTCGTCCCGCTTGGCGCTGACATACGTTCAAGCGTCCACTCTATCACCGTGTCATTGGACGCCGAAAAGATAACGCCGAGACCTGTATCCGGGTAATCCAGCGTGAACGTGAATTGCTGCATTTGACCAGCAACTATTCCTTGAGACGTGGTGGTCCAAGGCTTCAAAACCAACGTCGCGACCGTACTACGGTAGTCATGTAGCTTACTTTGTATAAGTGTCGCCTTCGTTTGCGATCACAATTCCATTGACGAACCTGACACGACCTGTACTTTCACAGTGTATCTGATAGGGTGATGTCTAGCATAAAAGCATTTAAATAGAAACAACTCACGATCCAGGGTTTAAATCACTAAAGGGTGCAACGACGTTTGTGGTCGTGTCGTTCGGGAGATTGAACGTGTCATCCGCAACGTCAATGTCAAAACGATGAACGTACGAGACATGTTGTTCCAACCCACTAGAGGGGATTGGCTGCAACAGACGGTTCTGGGAAATCATGAGCAAATCTCCCAAGCGCACCCAGGTTCACACCACGTGCTGTCGCCCTATCGAACTTCTGAGATCCGAAGAAGCTTGAACTGGAGCAAAAGAATTCTGAATGTACGCCAGTCTGTGCGTCTTGTGGGCAACATCTGGTACATCATGTTGTTGATATCACGTAGGCGCTCAATATCTGGCCTCACTTGTTAGTCCCGAAGCACTACGGCAATAAATGACGAGTCTGTCAATTCCGTGTCGCACGAGAGTACTAGTATACGACACTCACATTATCACTCGAATCGCAGCAGACGTTTGGATACTGGGTAAATATATCAAGTGTTCACGTGTGATGGTAAGGAAAACGCATACACAAATCCGCCCGGCGGCGCAGCAAGTGGTAGGACTGCAAATCGCTGTGCGAGTCAGTCAATAGGTGAATCACAACATGAGCGGCAAAGGCATGTAGATCACACACGTCCACTTGGCCCCAAGCTACATTGCTCTTGCCTAGCAACTAATGGAGTCTCTGGAAAAGGATTCCAGAAACCGGGTATAGAAGCGGGTGAAAACATGGAAGTGTTGGCGTACATCGCGACGTGGGCTAGGTTCGTGAGCTTGGCATTGGAGAGTCCCAAGAGAAGTAGGCATGATAAAAACATGGTAGAGAGGGTGCTGCGAAGCATCTCCGGGAGCAAAACGCGCATTAATATTCCTCCTAGTGGCATGGATGGTGTGTATAATTCTCCCGGATCCCATGATGCGGGAATAGCACCAAATGTAGATGTCTCGTACCAGGTGACGAGCAGCATGAACGACTTCTAAGTATATAACTGGGCATTGCTGTACCGACTCGAGCAGACAGGTGAAGCGTGCCTTGTAAAGCATTTAGCTGTAGAAAACCGGGTCTTTCATTTGACTTCATAACATGAATGATGGAGTGAGTGCGGGTGATAAATCGATAACGTACCGATATTCGCACCAACGGTTCTTGGGATTCATGAAACCACGTGACACGACGCCTAACCACATGAAGCTGAGCGCGACACTTCCAGGTATGTATGGCAAGGCACTGTGGTTTGCCGCGGCCTGTGAATTAGGCTTGGACAAGCCTACGACATAATTTACGTAGGATCACGGTTTGGGGATTTTCAGAACGTCTCGGGGGGCTTCGCGAGGTTCAGCTCACCAGCTCGGAGAACTTACGTCCCGCTCGTGCCAGATTCGCAAATGCATACAGTTCGAGGTCGCTTTCCGGGTTTTAAAGTGTCACCGCCGTACTTGATTCGCGTGGGTCCTCACCTCCTTCGATACGTATCAGGGAAGCGGGATAAATAGCGCACCCAGCACTATTAGATGGGTATGAAAAAAACAAAGCGAGTATACTGTCATATGTCAATATAAACGTCGTTGCAGGAGTGGGTATTTCCAAACTTTTAACCATTATCAACAGACTGAGCGCACGGACGCGTCAAGCTCACAGCAAAATCAGGGAGGCTCCAAGACGTCAAGACCATCTAGCCGACCCACTCCGGCTCGACCTTCAGTTTCGCCTTGGGCCAATACTTGCCCCCCGTCAGTCCATCCGCTTCCATCCGAATCTTGACCGTTCGATGCAACTTGATCTTGACCCCATCCTTGCGTTGCATAGGAACGCGTCTCCCCGCTCCCATGTTGACACTGCACGACAAACGCCAACGCGTCAGCGAACATCGCTCACGACAACACGAAACGCATCCAGTTGCTTACACGAGATCGTTCCTCCAACGATCGTCTTCGTCTCTCTGATAATGTAGCTTTTGCGGGATGGCCTCGAGGATCCACCACCACCAATGGATCGCCAGTTGGTCATACATGGGACACAGGGCATCTGCCATATCTTCCTGTTCCTCACTGACGAACGTACCGCCATCGCTGTAAGCCACAATCGTCGGATCGTCCTCGATGACCTTGGGTTCCGGTACAGAGTAGGCTCTCAACGAATCTGGCGTGCCAGGGGGTGATCGAGGTGGTAGTGTTTGATAGACCGGCGGAGGGCGCTCCTGGACATGGGGGTGCACCGCCCTGTAATCCATGCCAATTTGCTTGAACATGGACCGGTGGAACATGATTCCCGTGTTAGCACGGAAACACTCTCTGATCATCCACCGCAACGAAATGCGTGCCAGACTGTTGCGAGTGCCGTTTGGGACGGATCCACCGCCGACGTCTGTATACCACGTTGAGTACCCTACCTGTGGTATTTCTACGGGTTGATGGACGTACCACAATGAACGCCAGCGAACCACACCTCTTCGACGTCAGTCTTTTCGATTGCTTGAGAGTATTGCCGCTCGAGTTCTGGCAAGGATGGTTCATCAGAATGATGGTGATGGTGGTGACTGCCATTGCTAAGCTGCTTGAAAACGTTCGGCAACCCGGTATGCGCCCTCTTGATGCTAAGGGGCATCTCATGGCGCTTGACACCAAGCTTCATGTCCTCCTCCGTGGATCGGTTGTAGTAGTTTGCCTTGAACCGACTGGATAACGAGATTGGTCACTGACCGGCATTACAAGAGGGAACAGAAAAACGTACACTCGACGCTCATCCAGCGCCAAAGCATGTCTAAAGTATCGAATGTTATCATTTGCTTTCGTGAACGGCAATCTGTGAGGAATCACACCGACGGAATTGACGGTGTCCCTAACACGTTTCCCGGGTGAATCCCTGATGTCTTCTTCCTTCGAAGTTCAAGCCGTGAACTTACCAAACACCCACAAATTCAACATCGACGTTGATGGAGAAGGCCTTCTTGAACGCCGTGCTCTGACGCCACCCGACTTCATCGTCTTCGGAGTACATCTTGTAAGCAAAGGGAACCTGCTGGTGGTTGCATCGAGGTAGTAGGCCCACTTTATGGATCCTGGCGAAGAATTGAATCTGGTGATAACCTGAGACGCAGCACACGACGTACATTCCCGCCAGCGCTCGGGCCGTATAAGCCCCCCTGGAGAACCCGAAGATACAAATCTTATCCTCCGCTTCATCTACGCAAGAGACCGCTGAGTATGTGAAGATTCGTAATCAGGAAATCCCACGTACAGTTTTGCATCAAGAATTCATACCCGCCTGGAATTTAGCAATGTGAATACTTTGGTCGTGAAGACGCTCGAGAAGAAAGACGTCCGCGTACCCATCACGTGTGCATCTAGATGGCTTCCAAGCATCATGTCAACGGTCTTGGATATATTGGCCATCCTCGGCGTCGCAATTTGGGGAATACTATAAGTACCTATTCCAGCCTATTGCAAATGAACCATTCGGTTAGAGAGACCTCCAGCACCGCGTAGGAAAGAACCCGACCTGATAGTAGACCATTTGTTGGTCCGGGTCGTCCTTTGCCAACATGGAAAAGAACTGGACGATGTTCGAGTTCTGCAGATAGCGGTATTCATATATAAGACAATAGAAAAAAAATGTAAATATACCAGAGAGGACTCACGTCTGATTTGAACTGGTCGCCCGTGCCATCGAAACAGAGCACCAACGTGCGGTGGGTATGTGTCGGTGGTATCACGTCGTCCGTGGCGTCTGCCCTGCCGTTGGGCACAAACGTCGAGGGCGAGGTCAATGGGTTGGAGTCAGACGAGGTGGAGGGAGACACGCCACCCGCCATTGCAAAGGCGCTCGCGTACGCGGTGGGAGAACTGGTTGGCGTACTATGTAAGTGCTCGTCCAGCTTGACCCGGCTTTATACATCTCGTGGTAAGGAATGAAAAGGCACCGAGAGCCTTATCCTTGGACCCGATTACTGGGGGTGGGCCAAATTGGGCTGCTTCCCACAGCAGCTTTACACTTCGGTCTAACGGTGAGGTAAATGACCGGGTCACGCTGGTATGCGGGGCGCTCGACTTGTAATTACCGCAGTATCGGCGCACCGATCAGCATGGGTCGCACCATCATTGCGGTGTGCACGGCCACTGATCGTGGTCCACTCCGGACAACTGCCAATGAATTCCTTGGCCGACCTCGGAGTGACCGTCCAAGGAAATGAGCCGTCAGCAGACGGTCCAATGGTCACCAGACTTGAAGGACAATCAGGGTTCATCGAGACATCCTCCGGGTCAGAGCCTCCTACCTTCGACACTCTGTGACTTGGGCATGTGCGAGACCGGACTATATCAACCATGTACTTGCTGATACACCCCGTTTGGTTGACGTTTGCGGAAGACGACATGAGCTCTGAGGCTGCTAGAAACCAAGCGTGCACTCACGAGCCCATGCACTGAGGGCTGACCCAATCGACCCTCACATTTGGAGTCCCGAGTACTCGATAATCAGAATTTCTGGTCCCCGTGGGAGAACTACCTAGCCGAGGTTACCTCGATGGGCGAACCAAGCCGAATCGCAAACGAACATGTTGTACCGCACCATGCTTGATAAAGCTAGAGCTCACGCTAAATATTCTAGCAGTAAAAATGTTTATGAACAGGCAGAAGCACTCCGCCTCGATGACACGGCCCCACCTTCCGGAAACCGTACAGCACGGTGGAGCGATCGTGTACAGCCTGAGCCTCGCCTGCAGGCTCCACACTCCAAATCAGTCCTATTGTGAGTTGTTAGTTGGTGTATTATTGTGCATATCGCTTGTCAGGTGACACATGGAGCATAACGGTAGTTTCCGAAAGGTCGAAGGGGGATACCGAGGGAGAAGCCTAGGCATCTTGCTGCGTCAACCTGGAGGTGGGTCAATGATCCCTGTTGAGATACATTCGAGACCAAGTGGCAGCGTTAGTCAGCTTGTGATGACAGTTGTGCACTCGTCAGGGTACACATGGGAATGTTCTGTGTTGCATACGTGAAGAAGCTCGAGAACCTAGTAAAATTATCTTCAAGCAATATACCTTCAATTCGTTGTGCCTAAATTGAGTTGTAAGCGCAACCAAACAGTGACCTTCCAAAGGCCATCATCCCGTGGGGCAGTTATGACATACTGTAATGTTCACTCGTTCGTGCGGCAGGGCAATAGTAAAGACTTGAAACACGCATTTCAGCTGCAGTGCCTGGGGAGTGACCGTGTGAGCATACCTGCTCTTGCCCGATGCTGAGGGCATCCACAACGACTTTCTGAACACGCCTGATCCAATGTCAGCCAATTGTGAACGACATATCTATCACGTCCATTAGAGCAGCCTGAGCGGAGACCATTGAATGAAGCTAGTCGATTACCTTTAGTATATTGTCGACTTTCCAGGCAAGCCCGAGGACTAGTGTAACGGATCGTAACGATGACTAGACAGTAAGGTAAGTCCACAAGGTCGAAAATGCCTCGTCTTCGAGCTTGCCTTGATTACCGAGGCCGCTAAATATTTTATCAGATCTAGCACTTTGTTATCGCTGGACAAATCACGTCATTACAAGCACGTATCCAACCGCAAGGGTAGTGCTTACAAGAAAGTCTCGAAAAAGTACCATGGCACACAAAAAGGGAATGGTAAGCGGGTTCACCGCAAACCTGATGAGCAATGAATGCATTTGGGAGGAGTACCATGAATTCTTCGTGATGATATATGTTCGCGGAGGCCCTGGGAAGGGGAATGCGACCCGTTGCGCCCATGCTTGCGAGATCGTGGCATACAAGAATGAAGGGTGTACGCCCTCTGACGTATACGAGTCGTAGGCTGTGTTACTAATGCGATCAAGGATGACGGACTTTGCCGAATCGACATCAAGCTTACTACTACTCCGAGCAGTCCAGCTACTCAGCTCATGCGTACAACCACTGATAGTCCAGAAGTAAACGCCCCTGTGCACAAGGAGCGCAAGAAGCCAGGCCGAGTGCCCACCTCTTGCGCTGAATGTAGACGGTACGTCCCGTTTACGGCTCTAAAACACCAGCGCGTTTCATTCTCTGCTTCCTGAGACAGCCTAAAGCTCCGTTGCGATCGCAAGGTTCATTTCTCCCTTCAGGCTGGCACGACGTTGACGCTGACTTTGACTCGTTACAGATTCCTTGCGAGAACTGTTCTAAACGTGGATGTGGAGGCATATGTCCCACCGGTAATGACACAATACCAGAATTCTCGTCCACACTCAAACCTCCTCCAAGGATCATTGACCACTGGGAGAGGCAATCGGTAAATGCTTCACGCTGACATTTCGGAATACTACTAATAAGACGGACCCTCAGATTAGTCCTTACAAGCACCGCAGAGTTGCACGAGCAGATTGAATCCATGTCTGCACGCATTCGCGAGCTTGAGGAAGCCCTTGCTAAGAAATCGGGTGACTCACAACGCTCATTGTCAAGCAACTCACTAGATTCTCAGAATGGCATGGAGAAAGTGTCAAATCCAACCAGCGTCGGAGCCTCTCCTTGCCCGGGCGAGTCACAAACTGACTCTTTCATTGATGCATTTGGTATTTACAACTGGCATCTTGTGGAATGGCTTAACGACACACTTTTCAGGTACGCTTACAATCGGCAACCGGGGCGAAACTAGTTTCATGAGTAGTACGGCCCGATCCGAGGTATGCCTCACGATGCGTTGCAATGTCTTAGCTTATGATTGTGTTTCTTTACAGTACCTCGTTGGGGTAACTCCGGTCTTCCATTTTAAATGGTATCTTTTACTCATTGCCCCACTATCTAGCATCCTCTCTGGAAAGCACCAACATGGGCGACACTGGTACAGAATTCACGTCTTCCACCGCGTGTTATAAACGCCTCAATGCTTGAACATGATGTCACTCCGGTTGATAATGAACTGCGGGAACTCGTGATGGGCTGCCGCCCTCCGTTGTCGGAAGCCATCCGGTTGTGTGAAATATATCTGGAATGGGAAAAAACATTGTGTGTTGTTCGTGTTGCTCCCTCGGCAAGACACGTTGACATCCTCATCATTAGGTGGATTCCGCTCTCGCGTCACGAGTTGCTGGACGATGTAATAGGGAGTGTCTATCGTGCAGAGTGAGCAGAGTGATTTTATAACGTTTCTTGAGCTTACTCCTCCCCAAAGCTCGTATGAATCAATACAAGGCCCTCATGCGCTATCACTTCTCTTCAGTGTTTTTGCCCTTGCGTCTCTATTCGATCTCGGTCGGCCAGCTTACAGCATAGAAGCTTACGAGTACTACATATTATCCCGCGTAGCGCTGGAGTTTAGTTCACCCTGCGTGACCACCACTTTACAAACGGTCTTGGCATTGGTATGTCAATTCTCTAAGCGGAGTGGCTGTATGACTGCAACGCTAGTGTGACAGGTAAATAACATCAGGTGGCTCGATCTGAGCAACTTGCAAATGGACCCCTGTTGGACGTACACCCTCGCTGGCCAGGGAGTCAAGCTTGCATACCGAGTGAGTGCTTGTTGAATTATCTCAAATGTGTACTCACACGATGCAGATGGGACTCCGTATGTTACCTCCAATTTATCCTGGGCATACCTTCTGAACATACACAGACCTTCATAGTGCGCGCTTTCGGCTTGAGAAGGATATTTCTCAGAAGCGAAACACCGTCTTCTGGCAAATATTTTCGATGGACACCATGCTAGTAAGCAGGCAACACTTAATTCTGTCTGATGTACACTCATGCGAGTACAGAGTTTCTATGCTGGGAGACCTCCAAATGTCTCGCTGGACTGGATAGATGCGCCATACCCCGACGACGAATTCCCGCACAAGAATGATAGGGGAGAATTGGAAATGAGTTGTAAGTATGATCCCGTTTCAGGTGCCAGTTAAGTGAAATACACCATTCACAGGGCATTCTTGGTTCTGGAGGTTCTCGAAACTGTTGCATGAAGTGTTGGTTGCTGCCTTTGGTGCGAAAATGCCGACCTACGGCACGATACTGGAGCTGGATCGGAAGATTCGTGATTTTCCGGTTCCTTCACATCTACAGCTTCAATGCTTAAAAACCATTCAACCTGGACCTCAAGTCATATTGCAGCAGATCATCGTTCTGATGATGAAAGAGTCTGGGGAGCAAGCTCTCACTCGATTTCCGTGCCTGTTTGCTTATCTAACTCCTGCAGTACTCCTCAACATCCACCGACGTTATTTTTCTCAGGCACTGCAAGATTCTCCCAGCGACCCGCTGAAACACAGATATGGCCCTTCTGTCATGGCCATGTATCGGTCTGCCTGGCGACTAATCGTCAGCCATTCATCCGCGGTCGATCGTATATCAGACATCGCGACGCGATTGCCGATAATTTGGTCCCATGCACTTTCAGCCGCTGTACGCCGGACACAGCATAACCACGTAAATTAGAATGTCTGATCGTCTTTTTTAGATTGTTATGTGTATGATCGTGACACGGGCACCCAGCTCAAACATGGTCGCGTCATCGCTGCATGAGATCGACGTGGTGTACGAGGTATTTCAGAAGGCGGCTCCGACCACCCGAAGTGCATCTAACCTCTTGGTATGTTCGTCTCATCGCTTTTCGGTAATTCATGCGGTTGACAACGCTTCACCTAGGAACATATCGAGAAGATATGGCACAAAAGCCACGATACTGTCATCCATCCAGGCTCGGAGTCTATCTTGACCCGAGCAGAACTTGATAGGGTGGGAGGTGGTTCGACAAGTCTCATCTCCAAATCCACGCGCGATGCGCCTTCGCCTGCAAGCAGTGCCTCGGCAGCAGCTTCTCCTGAGCCTTGCACGCCATACTCGAACCCAACTAACATCACAAATTCCTCATACATTTCCAATTCTCCATTCGACCTCTCGTCGCCTAGTATACATCCCAGGATCGTACAAGACTTGCAGAGCTTCGATGGGTTCCGAGCGTCGCCCACTACTACAGGCGGACCAAACTACGCCCCTCCCGAACAATTCTCGCAATCGATGGTCGACACGCAGCTCAGCCAGTTTATCGAGGCGGAGGCGACCAAGGCGCAAGAAGGCCTGAATATGTTTTATCCGGCTCAGCCACCGTCGCTTTATCCTGCGAGCGGGATGTACTCTACCGATGGCATGGCGTTGGACTCGGCGTGGCAGAGTTTCATGGAGCAACTTGGGTTTTGAACTTGGTCGGGGTGGGCGCGTTGCTCGATGTTTGGTTTCCGTTTTTTTTTTCTCCCCGCCTTTGTGTTATGCTTACTGTTGTGATGGAGCGCGTTTGTAGATGTGTTTATAATGTAATCTTTTCGTGGCATATGTTTGTCCTGCAGCGTCGGTGTATTTATTGTAGTAGAACACAGCAAAGACCCATGTTTCATCTAGAGAAGCGTGATCGAGTTAGAGACACGCTGATGGCTTAGTCACCGGTCTTGCTGGGCTCCGGGTCTTTCTCGAAGCGTCTAGTACAAAGCCTATCAGGTCACGACGGTAAGTTGTTCGAAACCGCACTGCGATCATTACGCGGCTTCCAAAGACACATTTGCGATTATCCACAGGTTAACGCGGAATTTCGAAGCCTCGCAGGCGTATCTGCGCAGTCTTGAGCGTTCAATGGAAGACACGTAGGCTTCTAAAAATATATTTCTCCCCCACCTGACTGGACACGTTTCCACCCTGAGACGCTACGGAAGGATACTTAGGGCGGCCGAGGGGCCAGGGCCGTCAGGATCTATGCCAAAGCAAAATGCCTCCCCTCGGTACACCCCTTGCGAATTCCAAGTTCACTCTCAACACTGCCGGCGTAGCTGGCTTTTTTGGGGGTGAAGAAGTGCTCTCAGCCATAGGTACCGCGCATCTGTACGAAGGCAGACGGTGGCTTGGGTGGTATAACTCCCCAGGCAGTTATGTGATCGCGAAACATTTCGGTCGATTGACGACTTCGTCTTTCTGGAACGGTTTATTTCCAGGCCCGCACGAATCGCCAGCTGTCGTGTTCGGGCTCGATGTTAAGAAGGGGCCTATATACACAGCAGCTTTATCTGGAACGACGACACACACAGGTCAACTAGGTCATCTGACGATGGAGCGGATCAAGGAGGTGGAGGCCGAACAGATAGATGGGAGGGTAACGAGACCTGTGAACGTTAGCTACCTGGCGATGAAGCGCGTCGATCATGCTGGCCCTATTCGACGTCTTCCCCTCAAAGATTCCCTTCTTGCACTCGTCCCGACTACCGTCAGCATCGTGACCTGCGTCATGTGCGCACTGGTCTCTGACTGGTTCAGCTTCTCCATGATCTTGCTAGGTATCATCTCCACTGGCTTCGCCAGCTTTGTTATTGGGAAAGGAAGGCTTGTTATCCGAAGTAGGGTCCCCGCTCCCGGGGCACCTCCGGGCCACGGTATGCTGATGGGAGTGGATGAAGTGATGGTGATCAAAGGGAAGGAGCGCGATGTGAATGTCATCACACTGGGACGTTTCGACCTCGTCGAGTTCACACCCCATCTGGATGACGTGGAAGACACCGCACCCAAATACCGCGCGATCGGCACATCCTCCTTCCTGCTCCTTTCTCCAATTCTTCCTTCAACTTCTCCTCGTCCCTCAAGGATCCCTCTTTGGCCAGATCATGTTTCTAATCTCGCTCGGCGTCTCGTGGTGGTATAATATCTACCTGTCCTCGCTAGTGAAGGAGAAGCTACAGACAGAAATACTCTTCCAGGCGATTGGGAACCCGGAGATGGTCCGATTCCGCATTGGTACGAGGACGACGATGGCGGTTTTCGTTTGTCTGTTGCTCTTCCACGGGGTCGAACGTTCGTCCGAGGAGCGGGACCGCGAGCTTCGTGTCAGGATTCTTCGTGAGTTGATCCCAAACGATACAGCCTTTTGGAGGCGATGGGGGGAGAAGGTTGTCCAGCAACTTCTGAACGTTGACGATGGCTCGGACTCGTTGCCCCACTTGGCGGAAGACGAGGAAGACCGCGCACTTTCAGATTCGGAACAGAAGCTCTTGGGGATACTGCTCAAAGATGCGGATGAAGCGTTTAGGGGGTATTTCCGCATTCGTCATAGATTGGCTGACGATTCTAGTAGTCACCAAAAGCTTGATGAACGCTGAAGTACAATAGAATTGTTCATGTTCACCACGTCCCCAGTAGTGCACGGGTTCCAATGACACAGAGTACATAGATACAACAGCTACCAGAAAGCTCTACCAGGACTCACCCCAGGTTTCTCGATTTCTCATGATTTACACGCGGCCTCGCCACTCCGAGTCCCATAACGGCCCGGGACAGTCAGCGAGAAAAACTTTTTCATAGGACCCTTGATTGGCTTTTTTTTATCGGCTTTTGAGAGCTCTGATTGGATGGCGTAAGAGCAACAAGCGGTAATGTCATGAAGTCCCCCTCTGAGATCCGGGCCTGGAACTTGAACTTCGCATGCAGGTGTGTATGGTGCTTCCGAATCGGTGGTATTCAAATGTTCGTCTTTCAAGCTTCAGGCCCCTGGGGTTGGTCCGTTTGAACCACCTCAGCGCTGTAAGCGACGTTTTCGTTTCGCTGGATAGCACTCTCGAAACCTTGCGGCGCGTTGAATCCGTCTGCGGTGGCCTCCATCACTGTGTGATGGTCAGGGTCAAACTCTGGATCCCCGTGAGTCACAGCCAGACACAGCTTTGATGCAGTTAGTCACTAGGCACGTTCCCGCTATACCGGTGTTCACACTGCAAGCCATTTCTCATACATTACCAAGGAGTGTCTTCTTGTTCAAAGAATAAGTCGTTTCCATTGACACATCCACCGTCTCCCCGACTTTGACGCTGTGGACTAATTCTGGTTCAGCGTCCAATGGAAGATACACAGGCTTGTGGATCAATAGTCGCTTGAGACGGGTTCTTGAGCGCTAAAGGCACACAGGCTGTACGATCAGTATCGGTCTTATTGCCTGCCGTGAATAGTTCCTCAGCGTCTCTCTCGATGCTGGAATATTTATGGGGTCGAAGGCGGTCGGCATGACTCATTCCACAAAATGCCTCCCCTCTATCTACCTCTTGCGCATTCGAAGTTCAGTCTCAACACCGCCGGCGTAGCTGGTTTTTTCGGGGGCGAAGAAGCCATCTCAGCCATGGCTACGGTCAATCTTTACGAAGGCAGACGATGGCTTGGCTGGTTCAATACCCCAGGAAGTTACACGATCGCGAAACGTTTCGGTAGAATGGCGAACTCACGTTTCTGGGATGGATTGTTCCCGGGCCCCAACGACTCGCCCGCCGTTTCATTTGAGCTCGATGGCAAGAAGGGCCCTCAATACACCGCAGCCCTATCTGGGACGACGTTGCACACTGGGCATCTGGGTTACCTGACGATGGAACGGAGCAAAGAAGTGGAGCTGACGGAGGAAAAAGAGCTCGTCGCGAGGAGGACGAAACCGGTGGACGTTACCTACTTGGCCATGAATCACGTCAATTATGAACCCGTGGAGCGGCAGCCGATCAACAGCGCTCTGTTTGGGCTCATCCCCATCGCTGTCAGCGTCGTTACCTGCGTCATGTGCGCGCTGGTCTACGACTGGTTCAGCTTTTCCATGATCTTGATCGGTATCATCTCCAGTGGCTTCGCTACTCTCGTCATTGGCGAGGGGAAGCTCGTCATCGAATCCGTGAAGAACCCAGCTCGCGGGGCTCCCCCGGGCCACGGCATACTGATGGGAGAAGACGGGGTGGTGGTGATTAAAGGAGAAGAGCGGGACGTGAACGCCATCACAAAAGGGCATTTCGATCTCAAGACAAACTTAACAGAGGGAAAGAAGGAAGAAGGTGGCGAGAAGCAGAGAAATAGGGGGAATGGCGACCAGAAGACGGTCAACGAGAAGAATGGCGACCAGAAGACTGTCAATGAGAAGATTGGCAACCGGGAGACGGTCAATGAGAAGAATAGCGACAAAGAGAAGGGCGATCAAAAGGACGACGAGAAGGACATCGTACGCGGCTACCACGCGATCGGTTTTTGCTCCCTTCTGCTCCTTCTCCAATTCCTTCTCCAACTTCTACTCGTACCCCAAGGATCCCTCTTTGGCCAGATTTTGTTCCTCATCTCGTTCGGCGCCTCGTGGGTGTATAACTCTTACCTGTCTTCGTTGGAGAAGGAAAAGATACAGACAAGGATGCTCTTCCAGGCGCTTGGAGATCCGAAGATGCTTCGGTTCCGCGCTGGCACGAGGACGACGATGGCTGTTTTCGTTTGTCTGCTCATCTTCCATGGGGTTGAGCGTTCGTCCGGAGAGCGAGACCGCGAACTTCGTGAAAAGATTCTCCACGGTTGTATTCCAAACGATATAGATGTTTGGAGGCGGTGGAGGAGGAAGGTTGTTCAACAGATCCTGAGCACCGACGATGCGTCGGATTCGTTGCCGTATTTGGTGGAAGACGCAGAAGACGGTGCACTCCCAAAGTCGGATCAAGAGCTCCTAGAGACGCTACTCAAAGATGCGCGTGCAGCGTTCGAAGGGTATTTCCATGTTCGTGATAAACTACCTGATGGTTCTAGTCACCAATAGGTCAACGGGAATAGGCATTTTTCCCACCGCGTTCTCGACAGAATTCCTTGATCATTGTTATACTTTTAGGCATTACAGACTACCCGTTATCGGATACAAATCAACGTACAAGTGTTCAATATAGCATTGCGTTCTGTAGACCAATCTCGCAGCCCTCATTTTTGTACATGCATTTTTTTGTTCGGACCATCGCTAGGAATACAAGGACTATAACAGAAGTCCCTGCTCCACTACAAGCTCACGCTGTATACCGTGTTTGGATTCATGGGCAAGACCCAATTGTCATTGATAGCGTGCACGGCATCTATGGGGCAACATGAGCACGATAACGAGCAATGAGCGGTATGCAAGGTACTGACCGTCCACACCAGCAGCCATCCCCACAAAATCCTCATCCTCGAAATCGGGCTCATCTTCCTCCCAGCCGTCCGCAAACCCATCCTCCATGTCCTCGTCCCCGATCGGGAACATCTCCATGTTAGGTTGCGCGTGGACGCCGACATGCGGATGTGAAGCTGTGTCCAATATGCTTGACGGTTTGTAGGTGAAGTAGATCGCATCGTGCGTGATCTGCAGGCAAGAAATGGAGGAGAGCAAGCGGTCGTTGTCGAACTTCGACAATCGGCAGACGGTCATGCCCGGTTCCGGTGGGCGTTCGGTGGTCAGGCGGCTGAAGTCGAAATCGGGAGAGATAAGAAATATTCCCTTACGCTAGAAAATATCGGTTGGTGTGGTTGTAGCGTGGATATCGCACTGCACACTTACAGTAGCGATGGCTAGTTTGCCATTTCGGTCGCCCGCTGCAAGATAACATGAGATCTCTCCGTCGCTTGAGAATAATTGGAAATTGAGGATGATGGCGATGTCCCGATGGTGAACAGGATTTGATCCAGCAAAGAGTCTCTGAAAATCAGGGAGGATGACTAGTCTTCCGTATGATGTAAGAACAGCAAGATCGTTTCCCGACGCTGAAACGTGACCTGAAAACATATATTGTCGGCGGCCTCCAACCTTGCAGCTCGAAAGCCAGAGTACGTACATGCCATGAACTCCCCGCGGACAGAGCTAGTGGATTGAATATTGTGGAGGAGTATTTGGGGATGTACAACGGATGTCGCTAAGCCGTTTTGTGGTAGTACGTCCCATGTCGCAGTGGAAAGTTCCATCGTAGACAACTGGTACAGCAACGCTCCACCCTCCCTCCCAAAGATACGCAATCCATGCTCACCGCAGATAAACGCATACTGGTCGTTCACTTCGACGTAATTGATATGACCTAAAAGCCAGCCGTGATGTTGTCGTTGGATATCCCGAATGACGAAAACTAATTGTGATCTTGGGATATCCCAGATATATGCATTGTTCGGTGCCGCAGCTAGCAGAGTCGGGTACGAAAAGCGGAATGCACGAGTGATCTCTGGCATGCGAAGAAGGGCCCAGGCTGTGAAGTGACCCCGATGATTTTCTGGCGAACGAAAATTAGCGGCAGCTTTCTCTGATACTTCAAGCATTTCTTTGTCTGGAGGCCACGTTTCCGAACGTTGACTGCCCTCTGCATCAACGGTACGTCTCCAGACCTCCTTGCAGTTATCGAGCCGATTGAAAACGATATAACCCTGGTCGTATTCACAATGCGCGTAAAAGACAACGTGGGTCTGGAGGAGAATCGTGTCAGGTGTCGGGCCGCCGGAATACCAGATACTTGGTCTGACCAGAGGAAGCGCCCACAGGACACTATTGCTTTTGATGTCGCACACGAGCAAGCCACCTCTATGGCATGTTGTAATGAGGATACCAAGTTCGTGGTCGACTTTGATGCGATGCACAGTCGTTCCCGTCGCCGTCAATTCTCGAACGATGGACGGTGCCTTGCCTCGCCAGCCCCTTTCGATTTCCAACTGTCTCCTGCCTGGAGATGAGTCAATCAGCGGTAATCAGTACCCGACACGGAAAGCGAGCTGACAGTAGGCTTTCCAATTGTTTTGGATTGAGCCTGCGAGAAGAAGTTGGTCCTCTTCAATGAATCGGTGGAGTATTGCGGCATTCCTGTAGACGGTGGGTTCGTTGATCGCAATCAAGGCATTCCAGTCGCGCGAGACCAGAGATGCAGAATGCAATGAATATAGTGGAAGATAAGAAATTGCATGCAAAGCGATCTCTGCTGGCAATTGGTGCAACATCGCAAGCGAACGTTGAACTCGATAGCAAATGCCAGACTATATCGACCATACGTGACTGAGTCACATCACGTGATCTGATATGGTCACGCACATTTGTAGTTCCATCATACATTTATCCCTTTTGACGAGCAACGGTGCTTTCGTAGAGCCGTGGTCATGCCCTATCTGTCACAAACAGCTCTCAAAAACCTCAAAATTTATACCTACAAATCTATAGACAAGTATGTTTGACAAGTATCATCACGATCCCTCCTCTTGACTACTCCACAGGTCTCTTGTGTCCCGCTACGTCCTTGCCCCCTACTGGAATTGGTTCATTACTCTTTGGCCGCAGACCGTTGCGCCAAACACCGTATGCTCTCAACTTCAACCTGTAATCTTGACTGGACTCATATCTCTCGTAGATAACTGTCCTCGGGCTTGCTATAGTCATTCTTAATGTCATCACGCTGTTAGTCTACGATCCTCTGTATTATACCGATAAGGAAAGCTTAAACAGTCCGCCGCAATGGGTATATTTCACGTGCGTCTTTGTTACTTATCGTCATATTCTGATGTGCTGATCTCAAGAGGTAGCTGGGCTCTTGGTCTTTTCATGTATCAGACTTTCGATGCTGTGGACGGGTGAGTGATGTTATATCTTCGATCAACGGATTCTCTGAGGTACAAGGATTCGAAGCAAGCAAGCCCGCCGGACTGGAATGGCTGGTCCACTGGGTGAATTGTTTGATCACGGTATGCGTCAACGTTTATCCAACATTTTACTTGGCTTGATCTGATTGAACAGGTTGTGATGCCCTCAATACCACGGTAATTGAATACTTCCAGCATATGCGACACAATTTTTTCACATCTTCCATAGCTAGAAGTCATTTTGGTTGGCAGAGCTCTCAATTTAGGTCGTTCGTGGTGGACTGTCGCATCGCAGGTTGCCACACTCGCCAACTTTTACCTGACCACATGGGAAGAGCATCATACAGGGATACTATATCTCGGACCATTTTCTGGACCCGTTGAAGGCATTCTCATGATCGTATTCATCTATGTCATTTCTGGAATATATGGTCCGTGTTCCATTTATCAGATATTTTTGTGAATTCACATTCGCGTAGGTCCAACGTTTTGGGACCAACGTTTTCTCTCTTTTACCCATCTCCATCGTATACCGCAGATCGTCAACATTGCCCCTGATATTGGTCTCAATGAGGCTTTCATGGTATTTGCTGCATTTTGTTTGGCTTTTAATATCGTGTCCAGGTATTACAGACGCGTTCTAGTGCATAGAAAAATGCTGATGCCCTTGTAAGCTACCAGAATGTTTACAAGGCAATGCGAGCCACCGGCAGGTCTACTCTCAAGCCGCTGGCTTTTCTTCTTCCGTTCGTAGTATCGTCAGTACTCCAAGTTCTCTGGTTACATCACCCATCATTCTACGATTCGAATGTCATACACTCGCCGCTTTTCATCCCGGTCATGTGTGCTTGGGGTTTACAGTTTGCGCACCACGTTGGACGGATGATACTGAGCCACGTAACAAACATGCCCTTTCCGTGGTGGAACCCTATGTGGATATGGAGTGCTATCAGTGTTCTCGATGCTCATCTGCCTGTCTTACTTCACAGGTATGCTTGCCGTTCGGCTCGGTGTTCATTATTGCTCACGCTCTCCTAGATCACCTATCATTCAGTCGACGCCAAGACGCACAGCAGTATTTGTTTACCTGACGCTCGCGATTTCGTTCTTTGCGTACGCTCGTTTCGCTACCCTCGTGATCAGGGAAATCACGGAGTACCTTGGCATTGCGTGCTTCACGGTACGTAAGAAGGATGCAGAGGGAATTTGGCGCTATACCGACGATATCCAGCAAGATGGATTGTCCAAACGCTTGTGACACTTCACATGGAGGTTTGTTCACGTCATAGATTGTTTCGCGACGATACCATAGATCATCAAAATACACATACCCTTTCTTATGGTGGTCCGAGTCGATACTATTAGCATTGGACGCATGAATAATGAAAGAGAGGTCTTTGAGATTTCACCAGCAGATTGGTGGTGACTGGTATATATGATTAATAGTTCACGAGGGCGTGGATTTTTCAGGTGAGTATTTGTACCCTGCTGCTATCATGGTCGTGGCTGGCGCCCTAACGTCTGTGAAATAAGTACGACCTCTCGCTCCCGCCACAGGAATTGACTTGCTGTGTTAGCTTGACGCATTCCTTGCGGGTCAGATCCGGTAGCTTTCTTGGCTCCTGGTGCCAGTTTCAAGTTCGCGGCCAATGGTGTAGCCATATTACAAGTAGAATACGAGAAGACAAGTCTACTCTTCGTCCTCTTCCAGGGAAGTATCAATTCGTTCCAGCGAGCCTTTGGACATGGTAGACATGCAGCTTTCATATTCCTCGTCTTCTACGGACAACTGAATATTTGACTGTTCGATGGCCCTAGACGTTTCTTGACTGTAGATGAAAAGCATGCTCACATAGATCGTCACGATTTATGAGATCGAGTTGGAGGGTGCGACGTGCCTGCGTAGTTATCTAGGTCAGACGGCCTTTTCCGATCTCTACGCAAGATTCTTGTCCAGAAGGAGTCGACTGTATAATTTTCATTTGCGGCATTTTGCACTTTTTGCAGTTGTACCCGTTTATCGTTCCAATAGCGGCGCCGGTGCGCTAGTCCGCGACTCCAGGACCCATGCAGTCAACCAATGATTGATGACTGACGTCCGTTGAATATCGGAGAAAGGTCCGATTAGGAAGCCGCTATCAGTCATCAAGGGGAAGGCTGAGACATGTCTAGGACGCACCGAACACGACACCCATCAGCTCCGTTGTTTTGGCACTGGGCCAACCAATCATTTTAATCGACGCTCAGCGCTCAGGAATTGCGCATACTTTAAAAGCGCTGTCAGAAACATTATTGCGGGGCTCGACAACCTGACAGATATGATGCCGGGCGGGAGGATGTGGCAACCACGCCAGTGCTATGAAACACTGGCTAATAACTGCTTACCAAGGTAGGCAGGCCATGATACTAGAATCGCGAACGATTGTCCGGATCAAATTCCCTCTGTTGAAGTGACCGCTGGTATATATGAGGACGCCAGTGGCTTATATACACGGACCAAGGACGAGCTAGGACAAAGGGGGGTTGAACCGTCTGCTACGCGGCAGAGTTATGACCTGACCCGAGTTGACATCGGATAAGGGTGAAACGGACGGAAAGCGGTTATTTGGAACCAGAGGACGATATGGGAGCGAGGATCCAGTGAGGGACGTCGATGGAGCCGCCGAAAACCCAAGTTTTTGTTGTTACGAGTCTGGATTATGGATTCGCAGTTCCAGTCGATCCAGGTCTGAATGCGCTGTTGTTGGATCGCCCCTAACATGTCGTCTAGTCCTTCGATCGAGTTGGAAACACGTCAAACTCAGCCATGACAGCCTACTTCAATCGTGACTGGCAAATGAACTTCTGACGACGGTGAGAACGTGGCGTTCACTACCACGCTTGTTGTTCAAATTCAAAGGCCATGGTGCCGGCGTTACAGACGCTCTTCCAACCCCTTGCCAATGAGTTTTCCACTACCAGACATATCAGCGAAAATCTCGGGTGCCACTTATAGCGTTGCAGGCATCGCTGCTGCTATCTTCGTCCTCCTCAAGTTAACCCAACCTTCTAAGGTAAGCGTAGTTCGCGGCGGTACCTGGTTCTTCTCTTAATGTCTGCTCTCTTCGTCAGCTTGATGCAATCCCTACGGTTGGGTTGGGAAGCTGGCCGGGCTCTTGGTGGACCGCTTTGAAGTTTATGGTCAACTCGAAGGACATTATGCAGGAAGGGTATGAAAAGGCACGTCTGGGGCTTCATACTGCTTCATGTAAATTTACAACGTTTCAGCACAAGTCCGCGTTCAAGGTCGCAACAATCTATTACTGGATAGTCTTTCTCAACAGTCGCGAGCACGTGGAAGAAGTGCGGAAAGCTCCTGAAGATGCACTCTCTTTCACCGATGCTATAAACAAGGCAAGTCGATATTTTCATCTCGTGACGTTATGTGCGCTAAATGTTACCGGCAGCGACTACAACTCGAGTACACAATGGAACCAGATGTTGTCCATAACCCCTATCATATTTCTATTGTACGCTCGCAGCTGACGAGAAATATTGGAGCTGTTTACACCGAGATGAGGAACGAGATGACCACAGCTTTTGATGATGTGCTCGCTCTCACAGGCAATGGTGAGCAAGCATTTCGTCTTCATCCTCACATGCTATTGACGGATGTCTGGAAAATTCAGAATGGAAGAGTGTCCTAGCACTCAGGAGCGTACAGGAGGTGATCTGTAGAACGACCAACAGAGTTCTGGTCGGGCTTCCACTGTGTGGGTCTGCCCACCGTCATCGTTGCCTCTCTTTTTTCATGTCTGTTTCTCTAGGCCGTGATCCCGAGTGGATAGATCTCAACATTCAGTACACCATTGATGTCTTCATGGGAGGGACGATTATTGGGCTGTTCTCGAAGGTGCTGAAACCGTAAGTCGCTTGCGGTTCCATGGCCAAAGTCTGGCTTCCAACCGTGTCGCAGTATAGTCGCCCGGTTGTTCACAAAGGTGCATCGGAGCAAGCAGCAGGGAAGGAAACTTCTTGGTCCAATAATTGAGGAGCGACGAAAATACTTGGATGAGTATGGGGATAAGTGGGCCGACAAGCCTGTTTGTAAAAATCGTTCACAGATGGGATCAACGCTCACTATCTGTCTTCTTTCTTTTGGTAGAACGACTTCCTATCGTGGGTGATGGACGAGGGTCAAGAATCGACCGTGGAGTCTTTGACAGCTCGTATCTTGACCGTCAATTTTGCCGCTATTCACGTGCGTCCCCATATGTCGTCTCTTGCACTACAACACTCAGATCCTTCCTTTCGTGGCTAGACGACTTCTAATGTATGCACTAAATTTCACATTGAAACCCGGTTGTTGACTAGAGATCGCAGAGCTTCACGCATGCGCTTTTCTACCTCGCGGCAAATCCTCAATATATCCGACCGCTCCGCGAAGAGGTCGAATACATCGTTGCGAAGGAGGGATGGTCGAAAGCCACAGTGGCCAAGATGCGCAAAATTGACAGTTTCCTGAGGGAGTGTCAACGTATCGAAGGGATCAACGGCCGTGAGCCTCTTTGCATTCATTCACAAAGCGGGCACTCGGATTTACCTGATTTGTTAACAGTGAGCGTCATGCGCATAGCCAGGAAGGACTTGAGATTGTCGGACGGAACCTTCCTACCAAAAGGCACGATGATCAGTGTCGCCGCTGAATCTTTTCACCATGACGCGAAGTTCTACGAGAACCCCGATGTATTCGAGCCCTTCCGGTTTTCCGACATGCACGAACAAGACGGAGAGGGTGGCAAGTATCAGTTCGCCTCAACTTCCATCGAGTATTTGGCGTTTGGACACGGTAAACAGGCATGGTATGGGGTTTCATTTCCTCGCTTGACGTGCACAATTTAACGCATGATTTCCCTGTAGCCCTGGACGTTTCTTTGCTGCAAACGAGATGAAAACCATGCTGGCGCATATCGTCACGACGTACGACATCAGGTTGGAAGACGGCGCGACGCGTCCGCGTAGTCTGCGCTTTAGTACCTCGAACTTGTCCGATCCACGTGCGAAAGTCCTGTTCAGAAAGAGGGTCGACTGAGCGGTGTTACTCCCGTTGTGTAAACACTGCATGAGGGAGGTGGCGGGGAGTCCTTGCAATACTTGGTTCCATGCTTACTTTCCACATTCAAGTTACTATGCACCCATTACCTGGTGGTTGTGAAGGGCCGTGAATGACACTGTCAGATCGCTGCTGACATTGGGAGTCGGTTCCACTTTTTCGAGATCTTTTCAACTATACGCCTGTCATTACTCCAGTAACTCTACTCGAGCGTTATTCGAGATCTACGTCGTCGGCACCCGGGATAGTTTGAAGTCATGCTCGCTGCGGCTGCCGAAATATCTGCGTTGAACGCGAACGTGCGGTCCAGGTCAAAGCGTGCGAACCCGTTATATAGCTTCAAGCAGGCTGCCATGGGTCCGACGGTGCCGAGTTGCATCTTAACCCTCGTCTGCTTGCCGCTCCCTAGTCAATGTGTATTCACTGGATGTTATAAACGGTTCCATACTACGTTGACGATGTGCCTATGACTTTAGTACAAGGTGAGCAGTAGATGTGGGCCCAGCAAAGACTCGGTGATCGACTCGGAGCAGAAACTTGCAATACGACGCCATCGACGTCGAACGAAATCATACGCTAGATGCTTGTTGTTGCTTCCCCCAGTGCGAAGTGGCATATATCTACTGCATCGTGCAATTCCCCTATGTATCTCCCTCTTCGATCCCAGGCAAGGGCCCCAGAAGCATGCAGTATGAAAATATCTATGGTATGTAGGAAAAAGAAGCACAAGCTCTCCTTACGTCTGACGTCTAAATCAATCTACCACTCGACCAGCCAAGGTACGTCGGCGTCTGCTTGATCCAATCAACGAGTTCTTCCCGCTTGACTTTGGTGCCCTGATCGATCGCCTGCACCTTGACCTTTTTGCCATCGACAAACTCCCACTTTTGCTCCTTGACGGTGACGAGGCCTTGTTTCAGCTCGTCGCCGCCCAGCAAAATGTCAAACGGGACCTCGTCCT
>JBBPLW010000064.1:0-62716 GCA_038089995.1 Tylopilus balloui | reverse complement strand
CGGCGACGGAAGGAGTCATGACGCTAGGAATAGGTGTATGTGATTGTGCAAACGGTGACGCTGCCTGAGAAGGTAAACGCAGTGAGTCGAACGGGCGGTCTACGACTGCATTCGCGGGTCCAGGGGCAGGAGAACGGGTCCCTGGCCCGCTGTCGTCCGCGGTAGTCGGTCGACGGAACAACGAACTGCGGCTCGACGCGCCGCTGGCGCCAACGTCTGTGAACGTGAAACGTTTCTCGGTTCCTGCCACGCGATCTCTGCTCTTGTCTTTATGCTTGGCAGACTTCTGCATGCTGCGTTTGCCTTCTCGCTCGTCCAAGATACGTCGTTCTTCCCTGGCCTCTTCGAAGGCTTGCATCGTGCCAAAGCGTTCCAACGCGACCTCTTCCACTGACCGGTTTTCCTCCTCGGCAGTCTCGTAAACTCGGCGCAGACGCATCATGCGCCAGCTCGACCCTGGTCCACCAGGTGTGATGGATGTCGGAGGAGGCGGGGGACTCGCCTGGGTGGCGCTGCCTTGTCGGATGTCCATGTTCAGTTCCTGCTCGCTTACTTTTGGCTGCAACGGACGAGGTCAGTAAAGCGTAACGAGGAGCGAAGGATATGGGGTACCTTGTCCGGGTCTGGTTTGTCTGGTCGTGGCTTGCGCTTCTTCTCCGTACCGAGGGAAGAGAAAAAGTCGACAGCACTGCCAAGGGTCCTCCCAGGACGGGAGGACTCTCCGTAGCCGTCCGTATAGGAATCGTCTCCTGAGGGGAACTGCTGCGCGAGCGGCCGGGAAGAGCTAGACGGGAGGGGCATATCGGGAGGGCGGAGAAGCATCCATTCGTCGCGCTGCAGTTTCGTTTCCGAGGTCGTAGTTGGTGGAAGGAGGGGATCGTCTTTGGCGGCCTGTGCATGGGAGGTCAACCCGAGACTCTCTGCGGTCGGTATGTCCTTTGCAAGAAGCTGATGACTTGGTGTGAGGGAGTGCGGTGAGAAAGTTGGGAGACGTACGCGCTCGCCGTCGATGTCGATGTTCTTCTCGACCCACATGTCGTCGTCGTCGGGGTCATCGTCGGTGATGTGTACGGAGTCGTGCGTGCTGTGTCGCTTCTTGCTCGAGTGCGATGGTTTGTGTTTCTTTTTCGTCGAGCGTTCGCCGTCCTTGTCTCTACTCCGTTTGCTTTTCGAAGACGGCATGGTCAGAGCCAACCTTGCTGTCTCCTGATCAGGACATGTCCCCTAACAGCCTGGGAGGCGTCCGGTTCAACACAGGTCGTAATGTAGTTCCGTCGCAACTACGTTCGACTACACGGCACCAGTGGAACAACTCCCCCACCGAGATGGATAATCAAGGAGCGAGGGCAAGGTGGAAATCGAGACGTGCCATAAGAATGGTCCACACCAAACGCTCAGAATGGACGAGGCACTAGCCATAGCGAGGACCATGGTAACAGCCCTGGGAGATGCGTTCAAAGTTCCGTCTTTCGTAAATGCGAACAAGAGAACAAAGCAAAGTGATGTCTATAAAATTCTCGATATATCTGCCGCCATGCGATCTTTGGCCAGACCGGATCCCTGTCCAGCGTACGACAACATTGCATAGGTACCTTTGGACAAGAACGATGGATTCACGACCATCGTACTGTCTACCACCTGGCGGATCCATGAACTCAACAGAAATCACCGCGTGCGGACGCAAACGCTCACCTTTGAGAACTGCTTCAAGCGGCTGGGGAGCACCAGCACGTCCGGTGCACATTCATCTTCGCTCTCCACCAATTTGACCCCTTCCGAGTGCGTCACATCCAGGTTAACTTCATGTGCAACGTCCAACGGAGCAGGGAATATCGGGTAAAAGCTGTTGGAGGGTCGTCAGATGGTCTTTTGGGGGTGTATGAATGGGTTACCTTCGCTGTTGGAAAATGTTACGCGCCAGATTGGACATGCCATCCATCGCGGGCTCCGATTCCGGGACCAGTGGATCAACCTCGGCAGTTCGTTTAAAGTATTCCTCCTTGCGAAGATGAAACAAGGTATCGACGCTCGTCACTGCGAATGAAATCTCATTCACGGAGAAGCGGCAGGGATTTGGGAGCAGGTGGATGCGCTATGTAACGGGTCGTCAGAAGAGTGCCACAGGCGCAAACAGCCAAGCTCACAGGATCCCTGCTGAACTCGGGTTCGAGCTCGCACTGCGGAAAGACGGCGTGGTCGCTGATCACATCGCTGATGCTTGGAACCAACAGTATCGTGCTGCCTGGAGACGCGAGCAAGAAATTCTGGAGTCTCTCAGTAAACTGCCGTTCAAATAACCGTTTAGGCGTCTCATCCATCTCCCCGTCTTTGACGTGCGAATTCGTTGCATCGACAAAAGGACCAATCTGGTGTACGTAGCAAAAATTAGAAAAGTTTCCAAGTAGACGGGCCTCGTCGTACCAGGAGTATGATCGCGGGCTTACTTTCTTTCATCTTGTCAAGCAAGCTTCCCCAGGGTTTGTATTCCAGATCCGAGCCCAAGCTGAACGGCCCGCACGCGATACACACGGAAAAGGCAGCGTTCGCGTCGCTCGGGGGGGACGGAGGCATTTTGATCAGGGGCAACTGGGATGTATACCGATCGGTCTTGAGGAAGTTTTCTAGGTCGGATAGAGACATAGCGTACCGACAATAGTTCCTCCACGAGGAAAAAGCCGCCTCCACCGTTGCGGCCACGTAGCGCGACGATTGCACCAGGAAAGAAGCTCATCCCCCCAATGCCCTTGATGCCACCACGCAACTTGGTTTCTGGCGTGAAGCGTATGGGGACGCGCACGCCAGAACCCATCATGCGCGAGGACTCGAGGACCAAAGACGATTCATTCAGTTTTGCCCCTGGCGCCGACACGTCCGCGTCATGGACTATCCTCCCGACGACGGTCGTCGTTTCCTGGTACGAGTGTGAACCATCTGCATAGTCGAGCGAGGAAAGCAGACCTCTGTGGCAGCGTTTGGATCGGCAAACTCCTCCACATGATAACATCTCTGAACGAGATCCGCAAATTCGTCGATGCGATCATCTAGCGCTGTTCCATCGCGTGATCAGGTCGCTCGTAGGAACGAGTCCCGAAAACACGAGCAGCCCACCTTCGCTCCTCTCCGTCACCTTTTCGTACATGTATCGATCTGGGGGCACAGAGCGCCATCGTCAGCAAAAGACGGGCTCAGCGTACGAATCCACGGACGCCCACTCACACGCGCGGCGCTTCCGGGACTGTTCGTCCGACTTGGGCCCCTGGAACGCGACCCTGCTCGGCCCCGAAAACGCGGCGGGCTCGGGCTTGATGATGCCTGTCCGCGCGGGCAACGACCCGATCCTGAGGGCCGCATCAAGGGTGCTCCCCATCGATGCCCGCATTGTCCCACCTGCCCTGCCCAGTCCTCTTCCGAAAGTAGGGCCGACCGCGCTCCGCGAAGCAGCTTCTTGCTTGGCGGCATTGCGTCTGCCCAGCTCCTGCTGTAACCGCGCCTTGAGGTCGGGCACGGATGGGAGCGTGAAGATGGCGAGGGTGTTGGTGTTGGAGTAGGACAGCGCTTGCCACTTGTAGGAGAGGTCCTCCACGGAGAGGTTGTACATTTTACACATGCTCATGCCTTGGGTGAAGTCACGAAAACGCGTCGGCAGGTAGACTGGCGGAGGTTTTGAACGCGCTTACATTCTTTGACGAGGGTGTCGTCTGCGGCTACGGCCCCGCTGAAGTGCGTTGCGATTTCGCTGCGGTAGGTGTCGAGCGACATGATGAAGACAATCGCGTCGCAGTCGGGAGACGCGTCGTGGCAACGTCGACGTCCGTAAATGGAATGATATATATTATGGCGGTTGCATGTGCATGCTAACCCTACAGGTGATAATACAGATTCAAAACAGTAGGATAGTGTTACGCTGGCTGCGAAAGGACGTGCTCAGGCAGTCGAGGCGTCAGATTCAGGAGGGAGACATGGTAGGGCATGGGCTGTGCCATGGACAGACATAAGGCGACAGCGGGAATAGGAGCGACACCATCACAATAGTCTGAGAGAACAGCGAGAGAAAACCCATCGATACTATGCCGCTTGGTCTTCTTCGTTGGTAATGTCGGAATTCTTGTCTTCCTTCGAATTTGAGTCGATTTCGGAGTGGGACAGCGAACTTTCTCGAACAATACTCAGACAGTTGGTTGGCGATATGGACAGACCCCCCTGATGCGAAGTTGGAGGCGACGATGCATGAGGAATGCTGAGGTGATGGACGATGAGTGCGGCATGACAAAGCGCGCAGGAGACGCATACTTTTCGGGACTGGGGATGGCAGTGCCCACAGCGTTCTGAGGCGTGACACCCGCTTTCGACAATGCATAGTCACCCGAGTCAAAGTATTTGCGGTCCTGATGACAGCACGTCCTCTCAACGAACGATTGCAAACGGTGTACGCTGAGGGCGACAACAGACCTTTTGCATTTTGGTAAGGATGTTCTTGTGGGTGGGCAACTTGCCATACAGACGGAAGAGCTTCTGCTCCTCCTCTGTCAATTTCTGAATGACCGTCAGATGGCTGGAACGGCCCCGCGCGCTGTGGATCGCTGTGGCTATCGACTCACGCTGATGTCGATCTTGTTGCGCTTTGCGGGGAGCATGGCGATGGAAGGGGAGACGTCAACGGCTACAGAGGAGGAGCGAGCGAGTCTCGAGTACACCCGGACAGATTCTTTTCAATGTCGACTGCGATCTACAAGGAGCGGAGTGACGGAGTTTGAATTTCTCATCCTCATGTTTCGGAACTCATCCTCATGTCTTAAATCCGTCCGTTATTTACACCAGAGCCTCGTCGAAATCCGTCACGTCGCCGTCGCCCGGGACGTCCAGTTCAAACAATATCGAATCTGAATCCGCTACCTCGTCGCAGTCGCACCAGTCCTCCAATGTCTGAAACCCTTCCGCTTCGACTTGGCACTCCGTCGCCGGCTCATAGTTCCCTGAATAATAATGGTCATGCGGTTCGTGTGACGGTGAACAAGCTGGGTTTGCAAACACCGCCGGGGTCCCGGGTTCTTCCAGACAGGCCAACCGAGAAACCTTATAACGCAATCCGCTGCCAGCCGGGTCTAGCTCCTGGTCGACATCCTGGTGGTGATAGAGGGAAACAGGGACAGCTTGTGGGGAATGCGTGGTGATGCTTGCTAATGCGATGGAGCCACCGATAAGAGATTCGTCCGATGGGGCATCAAACTTGCGTTCGCCTAGACCCACATCCGCTTCGTGTAGCCGCCACATTCCACCCTCGCACCAATCCTCCTGAGCGAATACGTCCATGTCTTCTGGCAAAGACGGGTGGAAATCAGCCCCAAGAGCACAGGGTGACATCGCAATTTCAGGTAGCTCGACCCAGGAGTCTTCGTCGTCAATCCCGACGTCGGGTATACACTGTAACAGACTGTCGTCGTCGTCTTGTGGCAAGGACACGAATTGGGGCGTAACTCTTGCTGCGGGCTAAAAGTTCCGTATAGTACTGGCATGTGTCCTTCCGTCGGGTGACTGAATGTGACCGACCTTGAAACGACGCTGGGGAACTCCCAACCGGAAAAGTTCCTCCAGACTCTCGCATAAAACCTGTTCGTCCGTGAGAACAAGTGTGGCAGGTGGCTCATCCAATTCCTCTTCTAATGTTTCAGGAACAGCATCATCGGTGCAGGACGACAGAACGGCGGCGGCAGTTTGCAAAACGAATTTATGCTGCCTGCGAGCAACCTACAACATAATCGGAATCAATAATGAAACCTGCGCACTGCTTATACCTTTAAGAGACGTTTGCATCTTGACAGGAACCTGCGGTTTTGGGACCGGCTCATTATCTCCACGATAGAACGGCCGATGGAGGGAAAATATCGCATCTCTACGTCAAGTCTCTGACACAAGATTGAGTGGTCCGCTGACAGGTGACGCATATACGGACCAACCTTGCTCCAAGGTCCAAAAATGAGAGGATAACGGCTATATAGATCGAATGCACACTGATCCGAGCTCAGCAAGTGGGAACGAACCTTACGAGATGGTATATTAAAAACTGTTCGGTCACACGATTAAGGAGCGCTTCGGCGGGCAGAAACAGAGTTGGAGAGAAGGGATTGACTTCTTCGACCAAGTGACCGGAATCGGCAGTGTCGCTGCGCCCGGCTACGGTCCTCCAGATATAGGCAAGGTGCAAGGAAACGAGATTGGCATGGGGACGTGATGCGTCAGGTAACGGCCGTGAGGGCGTGAGGGTCACTGACACGAAATGAGATACGAGTAAAAGCGAAAGTTGATGGCTGCAAACATTTAGAAAGGCCATCCGTGTCATCCACGAACGGACGCGACACGTTGTTGAGGCCGAGCCGATCTGCGTTCTAAATACAAAAGTGAGCGCACCGGTCAAGAAGGGTGATATTGCGACCGTGCCGCTTTTAACTGCATTTGGAGATGGCGCACAAGTCCCGAGCGCACGATGTCATGGGCGGGTATTTCGTCGCCATCGAGTGATCCGGAGAGCGAGATGGAGACATCGGACAACCAGATGATGTCGAGCTCCTTTGGCAAGCGTCCTTTGACAGTGTGTACGGTGTCGGAGGGAGATTCGTGGGCGAAATTGTGGGTGATTTTGAGGCGGAGAACGTGATCCTGGGATGCGACTCGGATCGAGGACAACGAGCGGAAGGCAGGCATTGCTTTAGCGGGGCCCGAGTAAACGATAAAATAATCGAATGAATTGATTACGACATAGCTAAGTAAAAATAAATGCGGAATTAAAGCTGTTATCTCTATCACAGCCTTGTCCGCCCACAGTTGAGTTGCTGCCACTCCGCCAGCTGTCCATCGCAAGGCGATCCATTCCCTGATTTCGAACGGTCATGGTACGTTTTTGTCGCACACACCGACAGACAGACATCCCCGCTAATCAGTGCATTTCCAAGCTCGACGAGCTGGACCAGAAAATACAGGACGTCCTCAAACGCATCGAAACAGAACGAAAAGTTCTCGATGCATCTAGGCATCTTCGCCAGGCGACATCAAATCCAGACGTCCTGAGACGCAACGATGCAAAGATTCGTGAAGCAGAGCGCTCCCTGTCTTACTTTGAAGAGACCTTGCGCGAGCTGCAGGCTCGCAAGAAACACCAGGCTCAACGCGACGATCCTTCGCGATCCGCAGCCTCTTCCTTGTCTCCGTTTTCTGCCAAGTCCAACCGTGGCGCAGACAGAGACCGCTCCCTCCCACAAATTCCTCCTGATGCCGACTCCTCCAGCCGTGGCGGTCGTATCGCCGGATCCCCTGATACCCCCCAGGCGCTCCTCGAAAGCGAGGAGGGTATCCCCCAGACAAAGCAATACTCGAACCTTGACCTAATTAAAGCTGATACCCCTCATACTACCGCCAAGATATCCAATATGCTTCATCAGCTCGAGTTCAAACTCCAGGTCGAAATGCAGTACAAAAAGGGTATCGATAAGATGGCAAAGCTATACCAAGCAGATGGGGACAAGAAATCTCGCGCCGATGCCGAGAGCAAGCGAGTCGAGAGCGAGAAGAAAATCCAGCTCTTGCAAACCGCTCTTAAGCGATACAAGAATTTACATATCCTAGACGATGACGAAGAAGAAGAAGATCAACAATCTGGTGAGATTTCCCTTGGCCGCTATCCTTACCTCGATAATCTGATTTGAAGGAAAAGGCACAGGGGACGAGCGCAAGGAGACCATACGCGCCAAACCATTATCCGGGAAGCTCTTTGTTACCGTCAAGGGTGCCCGGGAACTTGACCATCCTCCTATCGCTTCTTCCGGCCGACATCGTTCCTCGTCCAAGCAAATCATTGAAACCTATGTTTCTCTCAAGATTGAAGGTACTCAGCGTGCCCGTTCCCACCCATCTCGCACGGACCGTTGGAATGAAGACTTTGAGATTACCGTCGACAAAGCAAACGAAGTTGAGATTGCAGTATATGATAAACACGTTTCCGAGCTGCACCCCGTTCCCATCGGTCTCCTCTGGATTCGGATCAGCGATCTAGTCGAAGCGCTGAGACGACAAAAGGTCATGATGGATAGCGGTCAGGGTGGTTGGGTGACAGCCGGTGCTATGGATGGTGAACCCGGTGACCCGCTTGTTGGAAGATCACCCGTGCAACATGGTGCCTTCGGAGATGTAAATGCTCCGTTAGATCTTGGGCCTGGGGCAGTGAGTCAGTCCAGCGGGCCGATAGGCCTCACTAGTCAAAATGAAGGCATCGGTGCTTGGTTTGCTGTTGAACCCGCCGGTGCACTGGCTCTGCACTTGAACTTTGGTTCGTACCCTGTGTTGTTGTGCGGCATAACTTGTTGACAGTGTCACAGTTAAGGAGAACATAAGGAAGCGTCCTCTAGACGCTCCTGGAGGGCTCGGTCGTCAAGGCGCCGTCAGGAAGCGTAAAGAAGAAGTTCACGAAATGAATGGCCACAAATTCATCCAACGCCAGTTCTATCAGATCATGCTCTGTGCCTTCTGCGGTGATTTCCTTCTCAATGCACTGGGATATCAATGCGAAGACTGTCGATACACTTGTCACAAGAAATGTTACGAAAAGGTTATCACAAAGTGTATATCTAAATCCAATACCGGGGTACGTAACCCTCTTTGACTGTTTTTCTTTTTGGTGATGTTTTATCTGTCTCGCGTTACAGGATGGCGACGAGGAGAAGATCAATCATCGCATTCCTCACCGTTTCGAGCCCATCACCAACCTGGGCGCTAATTGGTGCTGCCATTGTGGTTACATCCTTCCCCTTGGTCGGAAGAATGCCCGCCGGTGCACCGAGTGTGAGATCACTTGCCATGCCAATTGCGCGCACCTCGTCCCCGACTTCTGTGGTATGTCCATGGAGACCGCCAATCAATTGCTTCGTGACTGGCGCGATATCAACCGAGCGCGCGGGGGTAGAACTGCTGCTGCGAAACCGGTCCCGCAGATCGGTACCCCTCAGACACAGGCCCTGCCACTTCCGCCGGTTGATGTCCCCATCATTCATGGCGTGGATCGGTTAAGTCTCACGGGAACAGCAGATATACCACCGCCAGCACCACCCGTGGAGCCATATGGTCGCCGGACGCCCACTCAAGATGGGATCGACCTTCGATATCAACAGTCTCCGTCGAGTATTCCACCTCGACTTCCTCCTGGAGCCAGAGTTCCGGTCCCTCCCGCTTACCCCAACGAGCCATTACTGCCTCCGGCAGCTCCTCCCATTCCATCAGGATATGAAGAAGACTATGGTATCCCCCCGGTTCAGGTGAATTGTATCGATTAAGGTGCATCCCGGAGGCTGATTGTTGAATGGAAAAAGCATGCATACCCTCAGCAGAGTCTAGCGCTTCAGGCTTCTCCGCAACAACAGCAATACCCTCCGCAGCGAATTCAGCAGGCTGACATAGTTGTTGCAGCCCAGACAACGTCCCCAACACAGCGTGCTCCTAGTCGCAAGCGGAAGGTCGGTCTCGACGACTTTAATTTCCTAGCTGTCCTTGGAAAGGGAAATTTCGGCAAAGTCATGCTCGCGGAGGAAAAGAAGACTAATGCACTGTATGCGATCAAAGTCTTGAAGAAGGAGTTTATTATCGACAACGATGAAGTGGAAAGGTGCGATACCTGTTGCTGCAGTATGGGTGAGGATTGTTGCTCACCACTATTTAGCACTCGTTCGGAGAAGCGCGTGTTTCTGGCTGCCGCTCGTGAACGTCATCCCTTCTTGCTTGGTCTTCACTCCTGTTTCCAGACAGAGACTCGGGTCTACTTTGTGATGGAGTATGTCAGCGGGGGAGACCTCATGTTACACATCCAGCGCAGACAGTTTTCTCTCCGCCAAGCAAAGTTCTATGCATCCGAAGTTCTTCTGGCCTTGGAATATTTCCATGCCAATGGGATTATCTACCGGTAAATGACCTCTATACTGTACTGCATTCTAATCGAACTTGACTTTGACAGGGATCTGAAGCTGGACAACATTTTGTTGACGCTTGACGGTCACGTCAAGGTTGCAGATTATGGGCTTTGCAAGGAGGATATGTGGCATGGTAACACGACGAGCACCTTTTGTGGTACTCCGGAGTTCATGGCTCCCGAGGTTCGTCCGATTAGCAGTTCATCGGTGGCCGCTAAGCTGACGTTCCATGTGATCAGATTCTTCTTGAACAACGTTATGGTCGCGCTGTTGACTGGTGGGCCTTTGGCGTGCTGACGTACGAAATGTTGCTTGGGCAGTCACCCTTCCGTGGTGATGACGAGGATGAGATATTCGATGCCATCCTAGAAGATGAGCCATTATACCCGATCACTATGCCGAGGGACGCAGTTTCGATCCTGCAAAAGGTAGCGCTCGTTTGGCCCTGACGCTTTCCATCTGATGCCTAGGCGTCCACAGTTGTTGACGAGAGATCCCGCTCGTCGGCTCGGTTCGGGCAAGGCAGACGCTGAGGAGATCAAGAAGCATCCGTTCTTCAAAGACATCAACTTTGACGACGTGTTCAACAAGCGCATTCCTCCACCCTACTTTCCGACCGTTGTAAGTTTTCACAAATTCGACAGATCTCGATGCTTAAGATTCTGTAGAACGGGAGTGCTGATACGAGCAACTTTGACGAAGAGTTCACCCGTGAACAGCCGACCTTGACGCCAGTGCACGGCCAGTTGTCGACCCACGACCAGCAAGAATTCGCTGGGTTCTCTTGGGTAAGTAGCATGGTCGATGAGGCCACGACGTTTTTTGATGTCACTCGATCAGGTGGCCAATTGGGCAGATATATAACGGACTTGTGTTTAAACCGGCTTTTTATCTTTCCTTTTGTTTTGCTACAATTAATACACGCGCACTGTTCTTTCTACTGTCTGTAGTTGGATGGTCTCGCAAACGATCCGTGTAGATGACGATGTAACCTACCCTCTGTATCCTTGTGAAACGAGCTCATTGACGTCTGGTTGAATTGGTGGAGACGACGTGTGCGCCTGTACCGGGCACCGTTCGGGGATCGTCGGGCAGCTGATTTTGACCGCGCATCAGCTCATGGAAACTCTGCCAGAGAGAAGCGATCGTTTCGTATTCTCTCGTCATTCCGAGCACTTCCTCGAGCTTGCGATTCAAGACGTTGCTCGAGGACAGCAATTCCTCGAATCCCTGGGCGCCAGGATTTTTCGTGATCGGCGTATTTGAAAGCGAAAGGTATCCCTTACCGCGGTGATTTCTGCAGAGAGCCGATCGCGCTCTCGCTCAAAGAAAGAGGGCTCTCTTTGTGACATGACGAGCCTTGGTGGATGCGAGTCGAGAGCGTCTGACCACCAAGACGCACAGCCGACTCCTTTCCCAGCTTCGTCCTTTTCCAGACGACGTGCCAGCTCTCCTTTTCGAGACGCTCCGAAACGAGCTCACGACAGTCTTGATCGGCCTGAAGGATTACGCGGTTCGTCCTCCCTTTTCACCTATGTTGCGGAGCGTCACGGCGCTGGGACTCGGAACGCGTCGGGTGTCTGCCAACCGCGCCGTGCTCACCCAGCCGTCGCGCATCCAATCACCACCGTCGTGGTCTTGGTAGCCCCGGGTGCGCTCAGTGCGCTCGCGACGTTTTTCTTGCACTGTCTTGGATTTAAGGACAGTGGCGTGCAGCGCGGACACATTTTTCGCTTGTTGGCCTTGTGTCGCTGATGCCGCGCGTGGAACGGTGTCAGGCTCCTACGCTGCCAAGTATCAATCGACAAACTATGGTGGCCAGACGCCAAGGGTGGCAGGTAGATGGTGCGCATGTCGCTGACGCGGGTCTCCGTCGTTCAAACTTGCAACTCATAATTGAATGGGGCGACTCGTTCTCTCTCTGGTGTTGTTGGCCCCCCGAGTTCTGACCTGTTCAAAAGAGCGCTTATGCTGAAAGCGGTGCGACCGCCCATGGCTTATGTATTACTTGCTGCATGTTACCGAATTCCAGTGCGAATTGCGTGAAGCGAGCTAAGCAACCTATGGCGCATGACGCTCGGACCATGGATGCTGTAAGAGTCTACTTGAGGCCTTGCCCTTCCAACATACACTTGCTGTGCACCACTCTCGCCCTCTCCTCGTCATGGCTCCCAAACCCATCGAAGATGTCGACTTTCCAGCTCTGAGCGACCAGATCCTCGAGCTCCTCCGCTCAATCTGGGACTTTATCTGCAACATCTGCCTCGTCATCTGGTCCTACGTCTCCGAAGCGTTCTTGGCCGTATGGACCTACCCCCCGTTCGAGACGCTCCGCAACGAGTTCGTCGCAACCCTGGTCGCCTTGCGGGATTACGGTTCGTCTCCCGTTTCTCCCGCGCCCACGTTACAGCGTACCAAGGGCGGTGCGGAGCTGGACGATGATGATCGCTGACGCGTTCTCGGTACGGCGCCGTTTTTTGCAGCCGCCGCCCACCCCATCAAGTCCACGGCGATCGTCATCCTCGCGATCGTCGTCGTCCGGGCGGTGTACAAGGTGCTCAAGGTATTTTTGCTGTACTGTCTCGTCGTCGTCCCGGTGACGTACAAGATGCTCAAGATGTCCTTGCTGCTTCGTCTGCGCATGAGAAGGCTCGGCGCACTGCGCGGTATGTACATATACGTCGTCGATGATGCGTTTCCTGACGGGCGTTGGCGGGGGTGGTTTCGTTTCAGACTCTTACGTTGTCACTTATCAAGCGACGAGCTACGGTGGGAACGCGCTGAGGGACTCGACGTTTGCGCATTTCCAGTCGGTGGGGGCCAAGGGTGGCGGTGGATACCGTGGTGTCGGTAGCTCGGGGTCGACGAGCTGGCACTAGTGGCTGGATCGGTGCACTGTCTCCCTTTACTTGGGCGCACTTTCGGAGCAATGACTTCACGGAATCCGAACCACACGTGTATGATCTGGTCCTTTGATGTATACCGTTTGTTATGAGCGTATCACGGCGAACCGGAGTCGAAGCAAATCTGATTTGATTGACTTTGAAAACAAAGACTAGGGAAGTGATAAGCAATCCCAGCAAACATGACCGTACAACGACAGTGGAGGCGACGATATAAGCCAGATCGTCGTCTTGCACATGACCCCATCTATAAAAATCCGCTTTCTTGCAGCAAACGCGCCATCTTCTCGTCTTCCCTTTCACGAGGTTCCAGCTCCAAACTGAGATTCCAAAACTTGTCGCCCACATCGACTTGGTCGCTAAACTTTCCGAGCGATTCTTCAATGTATATCTGAACCGACGAAAGCGGGTGGAAGTGATGCGGTAGAGTTTGCCAACGCTGGATATCTTGGATGACTTCGGAGGCCTTCTGGCGCTTCCGGAAATTAACCAGATTACCCGACAGAGTATCCTTGGATCCGTCCTGAATAAACGTCAGGGTAGTTAGGAAAACACCTGCAACCGTCATGTTAGAATTCAACCGACGTATCCACGCGACGTGCCCTTACCAATAAAGGGCACGCATGGAGGTGCAATCCTGGCGAGCGTCGAACGATAGTTGGTGAAATTCTTTCCCGAATCAATCGTCATCTCGCAAGCGCTCAGCTGCGACATGTGTCGCGAGCTGACTTGTTCCCATGAACGCTTCAGCCGGCGAATAGGAGGAGAATTTAGCCCAGATACGATAGCAACCATACTAGAATAGTTATGCAGAGATCGACAACTCTATCATCGGGGTCAGCTGAGAATACGAGACCATAGAAATCACCCACATCAGCGACAGATATAAAATATTTGATAACAGTTGCGCGCTTCTTAGAGTCTTCATGAACGAGTACTGAATCAGCGACCCAGTTGGCAATCTTGTACGACATTAGCTCGTGCACTTATATACCAAGACGTGAGCCCACCCTATTGCTAGTTTGAATAACCCGAGCGATATTGTCGTTGTAATCAGTCTTTTGTTCCCGTGACCTCGAGAGACATTCCATCGGGCGTATCTTTTGATATAATTGACTTTCCAGGATCGTCAGCTGTCGTGCTAACTCCAGAGAGTTCACGTCGAGGAGCTTCACTCGCTTGTTCGTCTTGGGCACAATGGATGTGGGAGGAGACACCAGATTCGGCGTGATCGTCTTTTTGAGTTCTCCCGCACGCTAAGAATCCAATGAAAACCAGGGCATTCTGGTAATGTCGCATCACTTACAGCACGGTCGATCAAAATCAAAAGTTGCTTGGATATCGCGATCTTGCTGACAGCATCCTGCAGCAGGAACTCCTTCATCTGGTCGAGAATGTACATATCTTCTTTCTCGAGGAAAACGTCGTCGGCTACCATAGCTTTCAACGTATTCAGCACCCTACGAGAGACTTGTAAAGACCAGACCAGGCCAGGCAAGGATAACATGAGCGAACCTCATCCGAATGATGTATTGCTTGAGTTTCTTCCACTCTTCCAGCTCGGCAGGAGCTAGGTTATCGGGAGGCTGAATATAGAACCGTCGGACAAGCAGATCGAATAGATCATCCAGAGTTGTGAATGACTTGTACGTCATCAGGAATGTCTTGATGAAGGTCGGGTCTGTGATCAACAGTCATTCGGTAAGTCTATCGCACTCCCGTAGGGTACGCACCGCCAGTTTCATGCGATGTGAGGCGCTCTACCAAAGCAGGGACTGTTCCAGCACGAACGCTCCCATCTACATCGATGACCATGTCATCCTTGATATAATCTGGTCGCAGGTACCATGGCTTCGTGTTAATAATATGCTCGGGAGCGTCGTCCCCGAAAATCTTCTTTATCTTCTGCGCGTTAGTAGTAGTAGTTCGAGTTACGGTTGCTGTGACAACCTGTCATCATATGTGGGGACAAAGCAGTAAAGGGACCCACATTCATCGTCGTTGAATGATGCTGCGTCACTCATGGATGTCCCTTCCCTGGTCCGCTCTGACGGAACCAGCGTGTGTACCGACAGAGTATAATCGCTTGACGAGGCACTCCGCGTATAATCCAGCTTGGAGTGATCGTCGAGGGTGATCGTGTTGTCAGACATTTGAGATTGGCTACGGAACGTTGGAACGCGGTCGGGTTGGACCGGCCCCTTCTTGCTTCCTGGAGCGCCAAACGCCACCTCGATGTCAACGATATCTTCACTCTCCAGGTCAGCGGGATCGAGAACCGACATGGGCCGCACTTCGTAATGGCTATCCATGATGCTTAACCGCGATACCCGCCATTCAATTGCGCCCCTGTAGTCTCCTTCAGCGATATCTGCTTGGTCGTGTCCGACGGATAGCAAGGCATCTAGGGTTTGCAGAAGGAACTGGAGATTCGACTTCATCGATGCAGCGATGGCATCCAAATAGTCGTAAAGGTCATCCCTGTCCTGGGTGGCTACCTTGCCCGAGGGCTCACGGATGTGTTGGGTGGTTAAAAGCATAACTGACGCGTCGTCATAGAGGGCTTGCATGGCCGACTCCAGAGTACGACTTAGCAGCCGTGCTTTACCCACCGTCTGAATGTACAGCGTGGCGTGTTCCTCAGCGGCAGATTCCGCGTAGAATCCATCGATGTCGACATGGCGAGCGATATGAAGATTGGACACGAAGAGCAAGAGCGTCAAAAGTCCTGTGAGAACTTCCCTGCTAGCCAACCATACACGTTGTTCTGTCCCATAGACTAAATGCCAGGAACAACAACCATGTCGAACGGTACTCACCGGACCCAGCAACCCGGGTTCTCAAAGCAGTGTGTAGGCCCCCAAACTTTGCTTGTATGGACACCATGTACGTCTTGAATTCCAAATACGCGTCTGAGCTGAGGACAGTCTGAGGAAACTCTTCGGGGTCATCCATAGGGACCCAGCCGAATCCCTTCCAGGTTCCAGCATGACCGGCTCCGACCAATCCAGGTCCAACATGAGTCACGGAAAAGCAGCCCTGAACCCGCTTGGCGAAGACGATCACTTGTTGTTGCTCGCTATGATATCTCTGGACTTCTATGACAAAAGTCACGATAGCTCTATCAAGCTCTTCTGCGTCACTCTCGATGCGAGAGGCGGTTTCCTGTGCGGCGGGACCCGAATCATATTCCATGGCACGTGCTGAAAGGACTAGTTTGGATAATGTTGCCGTAACCTTGCGCTGCGCGGGTTTAAGGAGCGTTTGGGCAGCGGTGGTCTCACATCGGTCCCGAGCTTCCCGCGGTATGAGCTGGTTGGGTATATGGCCAGATGGAGGTGCCGAAATATAGAGAAGGTTGCGAACGGCAACCACGACCAATCTGATCAGGTTGTCAAGGGCTTGTGCATGCTCGGACCGACGGGAGACCCCGGCGAGCGACTGGTTCTTCTTGACGACAGTTGCAATAGCGTCCCGGGCGACGTGCGATAGGTCCGAAACCAAGTCTGGAGGAGAGGGAGTCAAGGATTGTTGCAAAGACTGAGCGATCCGCTCCGCCGCAGTCAGTTCTGGGGCGGGATTTCTTTCGACGACTGGCGCTAATCCGTCCCGCAGGCCATTCTGGGAACTCCTACTAGTGGAAGGGGAGATATCGGGATCCGACGAGTAAACGGCGGAATCATCCGAGTCACTGATGTGTTCAGGGGGACTTTGATGCCGCTCGCGCAACCCGCGGTCCTGTCGTGCTATTGAGTCCGATCGGGAACGATTTATCTGATCTGCTTCGTCATGGCTATAGAACTCCGAGGAGGTTGTAGAGGAACTAGTAAGGGCACGGGGGCGCCCTTTCTTGACAGAAACCTCGTTCTCCGGAAGCGCCCAGCTCACTTGGCCCGTCAACTTGTTCAGGTAGAAGTATGACATACCGTCATCGGCGAGTCGTCTGATCCAAGGTTCTGGAGTGCCCGACCGTTTAGGCACGCCAAAGCCAGCTAAGGTGGTCTCTGCTAGCGTGCCGAAACCCAATCCGGTGCCAGCTCCTGTACGAGCGCTGGGCTGTGAAGCAGTCAAGCCAACGAGATCACCTTCAGAAGTGTCATCGATATCGAGGGGCAAGTCGCGAGAATGTTGTCCTGTTTGAGTGTTGATGTAGTATATCTATTACAACCATGAATAATCCCTGCGAGGGCTGGAAGCAGGAATTGTGTGACTTGCCTGACCGTCCCGCGTAACTTGTGGCATCCAAAAATCATTTGACATGGTTTTTCCTGCAGAAGTTCGGTGGCCAATTTCAAGAAAACCGTTGGAAGGGTCGGCGAGCTCGGCTGCGCCCCATTCGGTTTCCGAGGTATAGTGGTCCTGAACGATTTCCGTTCGAAGATGGCCAGCTCCCTCCCGCAAATCTTGAGAGGTCTCCCGGACCTGTTGCAGTTGGTGATGTTGCAAGACTTGTTGTTCGTATTGTGACAACGCGAGTTCTGCTTCCTCTTCGGAGACGATGGCAACGTAGTTTGACGGGAACCAACCCCGTTCGTCGCCGAGAAGACCGTCCCACCAGCCGGATTCCAACTGGGTCAGGACCTCTATGATGTCGTTTTTGCGAAAGGATAGGGACGAGGCATCGTTGGTCTGGTAATCATATAGCGCGCGACAGAAGAAGGTGGTGATGTATTGCTCTTCGGGGACCTCGTCGGGACTAACGGCATCCTGGTAGAGGAGACCACCATAAGCGACACCGAGTGAGGCCATGGAGAGGTATGAATGCAGGAGTGGAACGATGAGGACGACGGCGAGGAGGAAAGGTAACTTTGCCAGGTAGCACTCGGGCTCACTCGCTCACAGGTGTATTACGTAATATACTTGGTCGTTCCCGCCATGTCCGAGTCCACGCCTATCACGGCCACCTCGTGTTTGGGAACGTCTAGGGTCATCACCGCTTCAGCGTCCTCTGCTTCTCGGCGAACTGCACTATCTTTTTGTCCACAAACATCCCCTTGCGTTCTCGCACCGCATCCATGTACTCCTTGGCCACGTTCGACCGGTCCGCTTTCTCACCCAGGTCTTCCAGCTCCTCCTCCGTCGTGGGTACCCAAAACGGATCTTGATCCAGTATCTCATAACTGTCCGATTCCGTTCAGCACACTTACACGCTTTGTACCAATCACGACCTACCCGCTAAAAATCAGCTGAGGACTCGCTGCACCCGAGGTTCGTTTTCGTATATCTTGGATCTCTGTCAGTCGTGTGCGAGTCTCGAACCCTGAAGTCGCTTACCATCGGCAAAGCCAAAACTCTCCACCACAGGCAACATCGCGGAGACAGTAAAGTAGGTTGTGCCTTCTTTCATCTCCTCGCCCACAATTCGGCCACGCCGTTTCGCCACCACCCCATACACTTTCCCAAGGACGTCCGCTGAGAGCAAACGACAATTGAATGTGTCAGCATCAAACCGGGGCATTGGTGACTTACTGGATGCTTGAATATCACACGAGTACATTGCCAACTTGAGCCTTGGCGACCAATCCAGCAACGCATTCCTGCAGGCATCTCTCACGGCCGAGATCACAGAACCTGTCATCTGTGTTAATCTATTCTGAACTATTCCCCATCAGCCATCAATTTTACCCATCCCGACCAAGAACGTACCAATCTCTCTCTCCAAACTTTCAGCATCAACCTGAACGTCCTCGACAAAGTAAGCAACTCCTTCAACAGGCTCTGCACATAGCGGACCTTGGAAGGTTGCCAGTTGAAATCCCGTCTCGATATGACTAGTGAAATCAAAGTCCTTCCGTAATCCGTTATCCGTGCGGGACATATCCGAGACCTGATCCCGCGTCAAGCGTCGTTTGAGCCTGCAAAATGAGTTACCACAATGATTGTGCCACGAAATTGCCAAAGTAACGCACGATGTGGGAACAAGATCTTTACGGGCATCAATCAGGAGACAACCTCCGCTACCTTGAGGGCCAAAGGCCCAAACTCGATCAACGATATCCACCCATTCGCTGCCTGCTTCAGCACACCTCTCCTTGAACGCGTCCCAGAATTCTTCTGGTTTGACACTTGGAACGTGCACTAGGTTTCCGTACACCTCAGGGCGATCTCCCTCGACAACGACATTACCATGTCCATCGGAAGTACCCCGATCAGTGGACTTGCCCTCTTGTAGCACGGATCTCAGCGTTAACAGATTTTGTTGAATGAAATGGAGAACGTTGTCTGGCAACGGTGCCGACCGCAGAGTGAAGGTAACGATATTTTGAGAACTAGCTCCCTTCATTGTTCCCCGTACGGCATTGGGCGTCTTAGGAGGTGCCATATCTGGAAGAACATGATAGCAGACACGAACGCGAGGACATCGGGACTTACCTAGAACCTTGACAGCGGTCTCACGAAAGGGCACAATGGGTTTAGAAGCTTGGATCTCCACTCGCGCAAAACGCTCACGCAAGTCCTTGAGACATCTCTATGAAAATTGTTGCATGTACCAAGGTGGGTATAAAATGAACGCAAGGCGCACCTCCAAGTGCAATTCTCCTGCTGTGAGAATGACGTGTTCACCAGTTTGCTGCTGGAAAGTCTCCACACATGGATCTGCTTGTGCCAGCAGGGAAAGTCCAGTGACCAGCTTCGGCATATCAGCGGGATTCTCCGGCTCCAGCGCGACCCGTACAATAGGGGGAGCCTATGGCGCACGGATTTAGCGTGTCAGTGGACGGAAGCAACACGGCCAGACAATACCATCCGACTAGCACCACCAAGGTTTATGAGACACTCTTGATCCTGTTGGGGACTGCTATCTTGTAGAACTCCAGCTTCTCCGGGGGAACACAGAGTCGCATTTCTCCAGACCTTGCTTTCCAACCCTCTGATTGCGAAGGTATTCCCAGCTCTGACGCTAGGAACTGGCTGTAACTCACGTCCCATCATTACGTACAGGCCCTCCACTTCTGTGACCACAATGCTGTTAACATTCGCAGGGTGATCGGGAGATAATGCGACGCTGTATTTGGGTAAAACGCAATATATATTTGTTCCGACTTTGATGGTCCCAGAGTATAGGCGAGCAAAGCCGAGGAGGGTCTCGTCATTGGCCACGGGCAGTTTTTCCATAGCGTCGGCAGTGTCTTCAAGGCCCTCGGTGATCGTTATATTGTCCGAGTTATCCGAGGCTGCCTTCTTGCGTGCCCCTCTAGCCGCTCTTCCACCCGTGCGCAACTCCTCTGCCGTTAGAGGTCTAACCTTGTTTTCTGGGAGTTCTTTTGTAGGAACGGCAAACATCTTGCTGACATACGCCGTGATGTATGCGCCAGCGCCCGAGTTGGAGGAGTAGAGATCCTGTTCTAGTTTGTTGTTGGGCTTGATTTTCTGGCCAAAGATGTTCGGATGCAGCATTCGGGGTAGGCGGACTGCTTGTGCAGCAGGAGGTGAAGGGACGATGTCGATAACGCTTTGTATTACACATGTCGAAAGTGATAACCACTGGTTGAAGATAACGGAGAGTAGCTGTCGATTGTCTCTCGAACGGAGATCACGAGGTAAAAGCTTCAAATTCAGGGTGGATGCAATTTTTGCCACTTTCTCAGCATTCCTACAACTACGTCAAATATTGTTGGTCTCCAAGAGTTAAATACCGACGGGTTTAAAACGATGGCGTCATAGACGGCCCATAGGTTTTCCAACACGAAATGCACGAAGAGAGGCTTCAGGGAGCGTCCTCGCAAATGTTTGTAGCTGATGACTCTTTTCGTCTTCGGATCCAGGTAAAAATCTCCCCACAAGACACGCCGCAGGTTAGCTTCCTGGAATCCAAGCTTGGCTGAGTAAAGTTGGGCGAACTTCCCCACACGGAAGCCCCACCCGTCTATGGCGGAAGCAAAAACAACATTTCCACGTTCCGGGGCAAAATAAATGTCTTCGTCATCTTTCTCTTTAAAGGTTTCCTCCTCATTTGCCGTAGCCTCTCCTTCATCGGCGTACTGATCCTTCTTCGCGGCAAGTCGACGGTCGCGTTCTTCCCTCCAGCGTAAATCATCTTCCATGCGTTCACCAGCAAAAAATTGGCCCATCACTACGTTGACCTGTTCGATAAGCCGCGCAAGATGGTGATATGCTTCCATCGGAGATAGCTTCAGCTCAGTGATCAACCTGTCAAGCTTGTTAATCACGAGAACCGGACGCAAATTGTCCTGCCATGCTTGTCTGAGCACAGCGATAGTCTGTGGGTGATTACCGGCTGAGGGAATTTGATTCAGAAATGCAAGGACCCACTTGGGTGCAAACTCCCTCAACGACATCAACGAGCACTAACGCTCCGTCGCATAATCGGGAAGTGGTAGACACCTCTGTAGAAAAATCCACGTGCCCTGGGGTGTCAATCACGTTAATCATATAAGTTTTGGGTGGTGCTCCTGTGGATGCTTGTCATGCTGCCGTCCTTTCACCAGACCATGTATGTGTATAACATACCGTCATCGTGTTCTCTGACTTGGAATTTCAGTGAAACAGCACTGCTTTCCATCGTGATACCGCGCTCAATCTCGTCTTCGCGACTGTCCAGATACCGCAGCTTTCCGGCCATCTTGGGCGATATGATGTTGTTTGCTGCCAGGAGCGCGTCCATCAGTGTGGTCTTTCCATGGTCTACATGACCAAGTGTCGTGATGATCCTGACATTAGCTGGATCGGGAGCTTCGTGACTTGGCTGGCTGCTTGCCATCGGGTAATGGTCTCAACGATGTTGCCTGCTCCGCGCAACTTGGTCAAGTAGTCGGGCCCGACTCCTGACGATCACACTGATATCCATCAATTACGTAATAGGTCACTAAAAGCCTCTCGATGAGAATACTAAGTGCACCAGCCCATCAACAACTGACCTGTGTGCGCATTCAATACTCAAGGATGCGTTGAAAAGTATCTCAACGGTCGCCAACGTACTGTAGGGATGCGACAACATCTCACTATTTTACCTCCATGACCTCTCACGGTCTCAGCGATGCTTCTAAGCTCTCTCTCAGGGTATGACGCAGCCCCTTCCCAATCAAGACCAACTTTCCAGAGTCTGGAATCCCAACCACGTCCCTTCCTTCCACCGGCGTAATCTCATACATGTTTTGTACCCCCTGGAGCATGAATTCTTCGCCACTCTGCAGGATGAATAATCCCTTGCAACGTAGAACCTTGAGGTCAAAGTTATCGTCCATGCGGTCTCCCGTGGGGTTATCGTGTCGCCAAAGCAGTTCCTGAATCCACTCTTCGAGTCTGGCGAGCTGATCGTGTGTCAGAGGAGGGATGGACAGCTGAAGGCTGGATATTCCGCGAAGTTCGTAGTGCGTGGCAGAGCTCTGGCAAGCATGATCATGAGGGCCATCAAGAGCATTACCACATCGGTGAGGTTGAAAAGTAGCACTTTGTAGTTGTCTGGCTCCCGCATAGGCATCGATGTTCACGATGTAGGCTAGATCGATATTTGCTTGTATTGTCCGGTGGATGGTCGCTGATGGATTAACTTGGTGAATCATTCCTTCTAGTACGATTAGTTTGTCGTCCGATACGAGATCGACCTTGTTCAACAGAATCACATCCGAACACGCTATTTGTCTGTACCGGGTAAATGTCAACATCTGTATGTTATCGTGAAGACTCAGCACACCTGAGGCTCTCGCCAATACCATCAATTGAATGGTCTTCCTCCATTTGCTGATTAGCTATCAGATCAGAGGTCTATCTTCCCGTGGATTCATATTCATAATTACCTGCTGGCCAAAAGCTGCGTCGACTACGCAGACCACACCATCGAGAGCTATTTGCCTCCGGAGTCCCGCGGAATATTCTTCGTTTAGCCAAAACATAGATGCAATAGGACCTGTTTCGATCGAAGCTCGGCTCGATTTGAACTTGGAAGTTAATGACAATCCTCACCAGGGTCAGCAAGCCCGGTGGTCTCCAGTATGATGTGGTCAAATGCTCCCTTGCGTTCCATCAGCTTTTCGATAGCAGCCATGCCCGCATCTTTGATACTGCAACATAGGCACCCGTTTGCCAGTTCAAGAAACTCTTCTGAATTCTCGGCCATTGGATCTTCACCAGAGGCAACGTTGATTGCCTTTGCTAAATCAACGAAGACGAGATGAACATGAGATAGAGGCATGACCACCCATTGACCGACCCTCGATATTCTACTGCATCATGAGTGTTTAAGCTGGAAACGCAAGCAAGCGACCTACTGCCGTATCTCCGAACTCGTTCATGATTACTGCGATGCGATACCCATGTCGTTCTGTAAGTATGTGCCTGCACATCGTCTATAGCGCACCCGGAATGATGGAATGGTAGCACACTTACCTCAACAATGTTGACTTCCCGGCGCCGAGGAAGCCTGTGATTATAGTGCATGGAATCCGCCGTGGTTCTTGTGATCCTGGTTCTACAAGTTGTGCATGGTCGATAAGCGTCCTGTGCCGTGTCGTAAGTCGCCAGTGCCACCTGAAACCGAACCAACTACTATCAGACCCACGGTATCTCATCGTCTTGGTCCTGGTCCATATCCAAAAGGTGACCCTCCGAACTCCGAACAGTCACTTCCGAGGCCGTCAATTGCTCCTCCACCTAGTTCGCCTGGTGGCGGTCGTCCGTTGCCTTCGGTCTTTTCTTTCACCTGACAATGGCTGCGCTCAATCTCAGTGACGAGGTCCTGAGGAATCTCGTGCAAGGTCCCGGCGATGTAGAGTGGAGGTAAGTCTGATCCACTGTTTGCCAAACCATCTCGATTGCCCGGCTTCGTCGTTGCCGCGGCTAACGATGTTGGTCCAGGTACGAGATGAGACGGGAATGTCAAGAAATACTGCCTGGCCTCTTTCTTGGCCCATTCCAAGCTTCGAAATCGCTCGAGACGTTGAAATCTCAGGGTGTCACTCATATGTAAGTCGTGCATGTTTGTCGGCGTCCAATTCCTAGTATCGCCGCCACTTGCCACCGTGAGCGGGGAGGCTTAATGACGACTTTACAGTGTTTGCATCAGAGATCAGAAAGAAGCATTCTCCGTCAGGCCTCGATTTCCTGATCAATTCACGTACTTGGTTTTGGACGTGGAGGACAACGAGGAACAAAATGTCATTAGACTATTCCCCCAGTAGGTTCCTTCAGGGCTCTTCGTGTTCAGAGGCTGAACTGTTCTACATAGAGCAGATCACTTCATCCAAGAGGCTTTGACCCAAGGTGGCAAGGTTCTCGTGCATTGCAACGGTGCGTCGTGTTCGCCACCAACCCCCTATGTCGTCTGTTCATTGATCATCATGTTCTAGGCGGCATCTCACTGTCCCCTGCATTCGTGGTCATGTTCGTCATGCGGCATTGTCAACTATCCTGGGAAGATGCTCTCCATCTGGTACAGAATCGGCGGTACTGTATATCACCAAACGGAGGTTTTCTGACGCAGATCAAAGTACACAACTTCCTAGCTGACAAAATAGTGTTGTCTTCACTGATTCTTACCTCATTCGATCACCTATGCAGGAATATGAATCCATATACAAGGCCAAAGCTGCGGTTGCCAATTTTCCCGCAGCACCAGTGCAAAGAGTAGTGTCTCGTAGGAAGAGGGATGACGACGAAGACGAAGATTCGAGGTTCATATCACTCTACTCTTGATTCTGCACGCCTTGACAATTTCTAACAGAATAGAAGACCGTAAAAGGGTACTTGTTGATGGCGACGACAATGATGCGATGATGGCGACAGGGCCCTGACATTGCAGCTAAACGGCCTCTCGCTGCATTGTCCGGCCTAGGATAATTATTATACTGTATAAATGACTTGGATTATCTAACTGGCTGTGAATATACTTGGGTTTGCTGTTAGGGTATGAGGTCCTTGGCTATAACGACTTGATCTTGGCCTTTTCCTTCTCTAGCACAACCTGCTTTGCATGCACATCTATGGTACCTGTAAGCGTTTTGTCTACAAATAGAATCACGAGTACAATACCTTTGCGCTTTACAAAGGCCTCTATTGATATCCCTGCGAACACGATAGCCGCTCCGGGCCACTGGCCAATGGTTAGCTTATGGTTGTACACCACCACCGATAATATCATGGTGAACATTTTCCGAGTTAGAGTGATCATCCTGCAAATGAATTGAAACACATGAGTCTGAAGCGCATATGGGATACTGCCAGTGTACTTACACTAAAGTCAACGATCCAAAGTGTTGGAGTGTCTCGAAGATGAACAGTTGACCAAGCGCGCCTGTGAGTGCGAACTGAACGAGTGGTCCGACGATAGAAGGGTGTGACCTTATGAATTCCAACGCGCTGGAAAACTCGCTCTGTGCGCCCGATGTGGGGTGGAGGACAGGGATATAGGGCAATGGGAGCGTTCCAAGGGCCGTGGTCAACACTGTACAGAATGCGTTGATCCAGAACATCATCTGTTGACCCGAGACTTTGTATCTCGAGAAAATCTCATCCTGTGTCGAGTTGACGGCGCCGTCAAGGATCAGGTTAATGAGAAGATAAGCGACGCCGACGAGCTGGAGGTATGGCGACTGGACTTCGTCAGGGGTCTTGTTGGATGTCGCTTTGGAAGGTTTTTCGTTTCCAAAGAACATGAACACGCTAATACCCGTCGTGACCAACGCAACTACGAGATACTTGTGAGGGGCAAATTTGCGTCGATAAAGAAGGAAGTTCATGAGCATGACGGGAACGAGCTTGCAGGACTTTCCGAGGACCATGGTAGGGTATGTAATATATGAAAGCGCGGCGAAGCCAAACGGAGCGGCAAGGGCAATGAGACTGGAGCATTGGAGGTAACTGAGGAGGAGGCCTTTGCGATAAGAGAGAGGATCTGTAGTAGGCGGGTGTTCTTTTCCAGACTTCTGAGAGTGCCCATTCATGTATGCGTTCGTCTTCGAAACTCCGTTCTCTTTAGATGATCCATTGAACTGCACGGATGTGGGGACATCCAGGCCAAGAAGGGAAGAGAAGGATGACCCTGGCTTTCCGCGCACATACATGTAGCAAAGAGCGGACAAGCAGCTGAGGAAGCTCTGGCATGTCCCGATGAACAATGCCGACTTGAACTTGTGGGTGGACTTCCCGTCAACAGACTGGAATGGGACCGACACTACATGCGTAGAATCAGTTTCAGCGCTTTGGAGAGCAAACTTGTGACCATACGTCGCTCTTGCGCGATGGCCCAGAGCTGGTCGTGGCTCTGGGTTAGTTGAACTCTTTGGAATACCATGGGGTAACTCACGAGAAACATGGCGTACACGCCTGCTACACACAGACCGAGCCTACGGAGGCATGTCAAGGCAAGGAATATACGATGGAAAGGTACTGATGGCTGACCTTAGCAGAGACATCGTGCCAAATGCTTTCACTGAGGGAGTGACTAGACTTGACGTAGTAGATGCTGGAGGTGGGTTTTAATAAACCACTATAGGCCATCACCGTGTCAACGTGGCAGTAACCCAGATCTAGGGTTAGGGTCACGGTCACGGAACAACTCCTCATGCATGATCTCACTCTACGGCGCCGCTTTGTACATGCAATTCTGCAACGCCATATTTAAAGCTGTCAGAGTGCTAGGAAAGTTGTGAACTGAGGCTTCAACTGTATTGACAGCGAATGTGGTGATTCCCGGTTCCGCCCGAAATGGCGCTACGTGCGTGTTTCCCCATGATTCATCCGGGCGCCGATGTGCCACGTATTCCCAGTGAATGTTATGCTGCGCCGGTAGAAGTGATCTTGTTCTGGTTTGGCCCGGAAACATCTCTTATCTGAAAGTGGCCTCCCACCAAATGCTTTCGTTTGTCACGGAAGAGTGAAGGTGCGTAGGCGTAGACAGGAGGTCGTCGTTCTATCATTTCCGAGTCATCGAGTGGGCCGCATCCTTCGGGCACGTATGGCGAACCACTAGTAAACTGTTTAGAACGAGCAAGTATCTCTTCCCATGAATGGACGGGTGCGACAAGGAAGAGTACACTTCGTATATGTGTTACGTTGCCACCGCCACTGATCCAGTGAAATCGCGTCATTTGAAACATGCACTCCCATAGCTGGCCAGAACGGCAAGTGCAGGGTTTCCAGTCGAGATGGGCTGCAAAGCGCGCATTCCTACGTTGCCAGCTTCGATCGGATGGTACATCCAACGGGGCAACTCAGGCTGTTCCGTCGGGGATTCATGATGCGTGCACGGATTGTGCAAATGGCCGACCCCTCCGAAGTCCCCGCGGGCTACTACTGTCGCTCATAAATTTCAGTACCACCAAGAGACGTTTTACCGCCATCGTATCCTTGCCTGAACTTGTTTTACCCGGAATTGCACCTGAATAATTTAGACGGAAATACTGCGTGGGAAAGCGCCACGTCCCTTTTGAATAGAGCCACCCACTCGCTCTCTGCTCTTGTTTCCTCCGCTTGTTTTACAGTCTCTTCCAAGGCGGGGGACTTGCTCTCTGGCCTCTCCACTCGGTTTCCACTGGCTTTTAATTGGCTCTTCCGGTTCTGTTTCCGTCACTTGCAATGGCTGTTACGTCTTCCTCTGACATCGCCGTCCTCGCGGCCGGTGTAATCCTCGCTGGTGCTTATCTCTTCCGTGATCAAATCTTCTCCTCCAAACAAAAAGTCGTTCCGGTTGCTCCTACAAAAACATCCAATGGCCACAGTAACCCGAGGGACTTTGTCGCCAAGATGAAGGAGGGGGTATGATCCGCAGTTTATCCTATTAGCCCCCCTAATTGACCTTTTTTACTTTAGAAAAAACGCATTGTCATCTTTTATGGTTCGCAAACAGGTACCGCCGAAGAATATGCCATTCGTCTCGCGAAGGAGGCAAAGTCCAAGTTTGGTCTCTCTTCTTTGGTTTGCGATCCCGAGGAGTATGACTTTGAGAACCTCGACCAAGTCCCAGAAGATTCCTGTGTCTTCTTTGTCGTGGCTACCTACGGAGAGGGCGAGCCAACCGACAATGCGGTGCAGCTCATGCAGAACCTGACAGATCAGTCCTTCGAGTTCACAAATGGCGAACACAAGCTAGAAGGTCTCAAATACGTTGTATTCGCTCTCGGAAACAAAACTTATGAACATTATAATGCCATTGGTCGTAGCGTCGACGTCGAACTGGCCAAGATGGGTGCTGTTCGCATTGGCGAACGCGGTGAGGGCGACGACGACAAGAGTATGGAGGAAGATTATCTCGCATGGAAGGATGGCATGTGGGATGCATTTGCGGAAGCTATGGGTGTTGAGGAGGGTCAGGGTGGAGACTCCCCTGACTTTGCCGTCACGGAACTTGATTCGCACCCTCCAGAAAAGGTTTACCTCGGTAAGTTTCACATTTTTCGCTCATATCCGAAACACTCATTTGTCCACCAGGTGAATATTCCGTTCGTGCTCTGACCAAGACCAAGGGCATTCATGACGCTAAGAACCCTTATGCATCCCCTGTTACGTTATCTCGCGAACTCTTCAGAGCTGGTGCAAATCGGAACTGCGTACATTTAGAATTCAACATAGAAGGCTCTGGAATCACCTACCAGCATGGTGACCATGTCGGCGTCTGGCCATGCAATCCAGACGTCGAGGTGGAACGCCTGCTTTGTGTACTCGGGCTCAGACACAAGAAAGATACCGTCGTTAATATTGATTCCCTCGATCCAGCTCTGGCCAAGGTTCCTTTCCCTGTTCCCACCACTTACGGTGCGGTGCTTCACCACTACATTGACATCAGTGCGGTCGCAGGTCGTCAAATGCTCGGAGTTTTTTCCAAGTTTGCGCCATCCCCCGAGGCCGAGGCTTTCCTTAAGAAGTTGAGCAGTGATAAGGAGGAATATGCTACAGTTGTCACGAATGGATGCTTCAAGCTCGGAGAGGTGCTTCAGCTAGCTGCTGGAAACGATATTACGGTTCCCCCTACCCCTGGCAACACCGCTGTGTGGTCCATTCCCTTTGACATCATTGTTTCGTCCATTCCCCGTCTTCAGCCTCGCTATTACTCGATTTCCTCTAGCCCCAAGCTCCACCCTACCACGGTTCATGTCACTGCTGTGGTACTCAAGTATGACTCTGTCCCCAACTCTCAGTCTCCTGCCCGTCCTGTCTATGGTGTCGGCACAAACTTGTTGTTGAATGTCAAACATGCCGCAAATGAGGAGCCTATCACGTCTCTCCCCTCCTACGCCATCGAAGGACCACGCGGTGCTTATAAGGATAATACTCTGTATAAGGTTCCTATTCATGTGAGACGTTCGACATTCCGCTTGCCCACCAACCCCAGGAGTCCTGTTATCATGGTTGGTCCTGGTACCGTGAGTAGCGTCGAACGCGCAATGTCCGGGTTGTTTTCTGACGAAATGACAGGGTGTTGCTCCGTTCCGGGGTTTCGTGCAGGAACGTGTCGCTCTCGCCAGACGCACGATTGAGAAAAATGGACCAGACGCACTCAAAGACTGGGGCACTATCTCGCTCTTCTATGGTTGCCGCAAGTCTACGCAGGACTTTTTGTATGCCGAAGAATGGCCCAAGTATGTAGAGGACCTCAAGGGGAAGTTCAAGCTTCAGTGTGCTTTCTCCCGTGAGCCTCCCTACAAACCGGATGGGAGCAAGATATATGTGCAAGACCTTATCTGGGACGACCGGAAGAACATTGCGGATGCGATCCTTGTTGGGAAGGGATACGTTTATATTTGTGGCGACGCAAAGGCAATGAGCAAGGCTGTGGAGGAGGTGCTCATGCGGATTCTCGGCGAGGCCAAGGGAGGGAGTGCGGAAGTGGAAGGCGCCGCAGAAATCAAGTTGCTCAAGGAACGGTCGCGGTTGTTGTTGGACGTCTGGAGTTAATTGGGTCTCTGCTTTCCTTGGGGGTGCCCGGCCTGCACCCATTCGAACGACATATATTCACGATGCCCCTATGGATCTAATAGACTCGCAGCGTACTTACTTTTATTATCTCACAAACGTTTCCACTCTTGGGCTGAAGGAGTAGTAGCACGAAATATTTTTGGCCATTACCTGCGGTCGATAGCCGACCCGGATTCAGGCTCTACAGTTGGTATCCGGGGCGTTCCACGGCTGCAGCTAGCAGTGCTCGAGCACCCGCAATGTTGCAGACCAGAGGCACTCAAAGGGCTGTTGTACTTCGAGCGTTGTCTCGTCGTTCGTATTCAACTCCTCAGACCCAGACGAGCCCTCGTGACCAACGCACGTCTCCAACCCCGCAACACATCTCGACGGCTGCCGAGATACACAATGGTGCTCGTCCTGTCCCCGGACAGACCCAAGAGCAGAGTTCAAGCCACAGCTCTTCACCATCGGTCGACCTCGAGGCCCTCCGGAGCCGTCTCAGTGACTGGGGCGTCTTCGCCACTTCTTCTCTGCGACGACGCGCGGACCAGTGGTCCGAAAAAGCCACGACCACGTTTTCGCACCTCGGCCTACATCTAAACCGCGTGACGGGATATGAAGCAATCGAAGCTCTAAAGAGACGGGTCGTCGAACAAGGTACAGTCTCTCATTTCTCTCTACTGTTTCTGGGAGGGTAGAGGACCGACACACGTCTCCACGTCCCAAGAGGCGCGAATAAAGGCGACGCGACGCGCGGCTGGGGAAGCCAAGGCAGCCTACGACGACGCAGTCCTCCAGCGTGCCATGTCCCAGCGGCAGGTCAACGACCTCCTCCAGCGAAAGTCTAGCTGGACCGACGGCGACGTCAGCCACTTTACCTCGCTCGTTCGCTCAGACCACTCTTTTGAGCAAGAAGAAGCGCGCGCAAAGGCGCGCGTGGGGGAGACGGAGGATGCGGTAGACCGGGAGTTCAGCGAGCTGATGAGGGTCATTTTGGCGCGATACCACGAGGAGCAGGTCTGGAGCGACAAGATCCGGAGCGCTTCGACTTATGGGTCTTTGGCTGTGCTTGGGGTCAACGTGGTGGTGTTCGTCATGGCAATCATCGTCGTGGAGCCGTGGAAGAGGAAGAGGTTGGCACAGACGTTTGAAAAAAAGGTGGATGATTTGGGTGCCGAGACAAAGGCCGTGATGAACGCCGGTGCAACTCGACTAGAGGAGCGGTTGAAGGCGCACGAGAAGGTATTGACCGAGCTGATCGCCCAGGTGTCTGCAGAAGCTCGGCAAGAGTTCTTTGCTGCAGAAACAGCTCTCGAGGAGGCATCTCCAGAGGAGGTACCTGTGGTTCCACGCCCAGCTCCGTCCTACCCGCACCTTGGCATTATCCGGGGTCGTGAGCTTATGCTTATAGCTGGAAGCGCTGCGGCTGGTGGGGTCATAACACTTTTAGCGCGTAGCTTATTTGCAAACTGATATATCATCAATGTTGCTAACAACGCATCTCATTTGTGCATTACAATGCTATTCACCCCTTTCAGCAGCTTCCTGTCCTGGGTCAACTACATTTGTGCTGCGATACACTCGACAGTGAACTCTGAGAAAGACGCATTAGCAATGTGAGATGTGTCTCCTCAATGGACAGTGAACTCACCTTTCCAGTATGAATTCTCTGCGCTCATGCATGCCACACTCACTCCAACTCTCAGTGTCCCACTTCACCCAACCCCAACCTTCTTTGATCTACGGGTAAAGGCTGGATCCCGATGCAGACGATACGAAAGGGGGACGTACCTCTGGTTTCTTGTGCGGCGCCAGCACCACGAGCCAACGAGCCTTTGTACTTAGCTCTCGCAAAAGGGCAAACAATTCGGACGAGGACTCGATCAGATGCAACGCAAAGGAACAGACAATCATGTCGATTCTATCGATTGACGAATGCGTATCGCTTGTGCGCCCAACCCTGATCGAGGTCGCGGCCGATACCACAGGAGGTAGCGAACCTTCCGAGATTTCTCGAAAGGAAAGCGGTGCGCAAGGCAACATGGTGCGTTCGGTGTAAGCCGCCTGAGTATACTGCAGTTCTGCGTGAGTGTTTTCCTTGGAGAATTCAAAACCAGTAGGCTACTCACAGGATCCGCGGCTGTGATCAACAAGTCCTCCGGGACCAGCCTGATCGTAGGGTTTGACGACTCCCCCCGGGGCCCGTCGGTTTGGGTCGACAAAGTATGGTGCCATTGAGATGCCCCTCTTTTTTTGCTTGGTTGTATTCCTGGGATTCCGCGTTTCCACCATTCGTAGGCAGCTATGGTGACTTCCCCACTTGGTCGATGATCGAATGCGCCTTGAGTGGCATGGAGGACAAAATGGAAAAAAAAATCGTTACCTGCCTACTCAAGTTGAACTCAAGTCCGAGTCCGATCATCCGAGAGGGCACACGAAGACGCACCACATGCCATGTCAAAGATGAGGGGTTGTATGGACCCGAGAGCCTTTTCCTCGTGGGCCCACCATCTAAACTCAAGAACGCTCATTCATATCTGTGCATGCTGTATCCTTTCTCTGCACTGACCTTTCCAGCCAGGTAAACATGCATGCACGGACGCCCGGAAAGTGCGGGTTACGATACGACGCGCCAACCTTGAGTGTCAGATTGAGTGGGATTTATTGATTCCATTTCTCGTCGCAGGTCCGAACCTGTTTGTAGTACTGGATTCGATAGTGAGAACGGATGAGCGACGCGAAAAGCCTCCACGGCGATCGTACATTGTCCACGCCGTGTTCTCCGTAGTTGGCTCGCATAGATTGTCGAAGGTTACCCGTTGCCCCTACCCGGTGGGACCTACCGCCGTTGGACATGGTGACGATGATCGAGTACGAGTTACTCGTGATTACGGTAAAAATATTTTTATTTTTGGCGCCAAAGATGATGCATGCCCAGACGCGTCTGTGGCGGTCATGCCATCCGCGCCTTGATCTTCCTCAGTCCCATCTCACAGGTAACCACACCTCCCAAATGGATTCCGAACCCACGGATACCCAAGAAAGGGTCGTTCAGGTAGAGCCCGGGTCACCAGCACAGCGCGACCCCGATGTCGAAGCAACGCCGCCAGTAGAGGAAGAAGCGGAGGAAGCACGAGACAAGCGACAAGGCAAAAAGGAGGGCGCTTCCCTACGAGATCGCGAGCCGGGCAAATCAATCCTGCCGTTCTTGAGAGTACAGAGGATCATGAAGGCGGACAAGGTGTGCTGCGACGCGTTCTGTCGAAACGAACGGAGTGACATGCAGGGGACGTTGGGGGTGTGCAGGATCTTCCCATGGTGGCTCGGGACGCGACGTTTTTGATCTCGCTTGCGACGGAAGAGTTCATCAAGAAGCTTTCGGAAGCGTCTCAGAGACTTGCTGAAAGGGACAAGAGAACGACCGTCCAACAAAAAGACGTTGGTACGATATCGCCGTTTGCCGCGTGGTGTGCTGCTCATCTCGACCTCTCGTAGCTAATATCGTCCGCCGGGTGGATGAATTTCTGTTCCTGGAGGGTAGGTTGACAGACAGCGAGGGGCGTCGGTCACTTCATTCATGTCCAAACTCTTGCAGAAATAATTGGGTCTCAGGAACCGACGGGGAGACGAAAGCCCCAGAAAGCCAGAGCTGACGTTGGAGCACCTGGTGATCAAGATCAATCACAACCAACGCTCCGCAACTTTATGCGGGTAACCAACGAAAGTGAGGATGCAGGGGAGGCTAATAACAACGTTGTCACGGATGAAGATGGGACCATGTATGTTGGGTGATAGACGCAGTCGATGTGAGTGCCGTTCATGAGGTATCTGGGCTACTCACAGGCTCATATGTAGTGGAATGAGTACTCACGCAACACTGAAGTGTCTAACCATGATAGCTACTAGTATGTTCCACCTGCTTGATGGTATGGAGCGCTTATCCGCAGAAAAGGACTTGCCATCATGCTGATTCGTATTAAATTATTATAAATGGCTCATTAGCATTAATCTATTCACGCTAACACGAAGGAGAATGGAGAGATGCATCATATTGCTAGGGCAGAACGATATATTTCTTCAAATTCTCTCGGCAAATGCAGCTGTGAGGAACTCCTCGATCTCTTTCTTGTGTTGAGTCTTCAAGGAACGTTCGTAAGTAAATATGGGCATGGAAACTCAGACCATACCTTACTGCCGGTCGCAACAGAGCTAGTCGGCTGACGTCCTGCATAGTGGGGATATTTTCCCCGATGGTATTGCGTCTCGTTGGCAGCGGTCAGGATGCGAGGGCCAACATAGCACCATGCTCCATTGTTGAGCGGTTCCTCCTGCGGTCCACGTTAACAATAGCTCAGAAACACGAGCTGCGAAAATGACTTGCCTGACACCACAAAAGCTCGGCATTCGGGTATTTGTCCAGATGGGGAGTGATCTGGATACCATTAGTAGATGAAAGACCCACAGAAAGGTCATCCTACGAGATCATAAGGGAAAGGCGACAATTGTTCTATGCGGCTTATGGCAACATCTTTGATGCTTTTGTCTTCACGTTCTTGTAAGAGAGCATGGTAGACTTGGCCTAAACGTCGAGTCAGTAGGTAATTCTTGTAAGGCGACGTCAAATTCACCTGTACAAAGGATGTGACGACGAATCTGTTCAGCCGGTACCAAGTCCTCTGGGTGAGGCTCGGGCAGATATCGTTGGAAGTGCGTGTCTCCGATCATCTCTGATAGTTCCGAACGTGCCCGGGGATGGCGCAACAAGGATTTCGAGAAGAAGACGATCAACTGGCGATAGCGTCCCATCTTGAGCATGAAAAAGGAAAAGGAGGGGAGGGCATACCGGTTTCCGGAAATCACGATGTATTTGCCGGCGGAGGACATGGAACTATTTGTCTGTTAGTATCATTGTCATCTAGCTCCGTAGACATAACGTACGTAGTTGGCCGGCGTCCTTGCAAATGCGTCAGCTGTGAGAGTTTATATACAACGAGCACGACTCACGTAGGATACACGACCTGCATGTTGCAATCTTGATGCTGCCTTTCTATCTTCTCGGGCGTAGGGAAGACATGGGGGTGATCGTCGCAAAGCTGTAGGAAACGTTCGATTCTCCCACTGGAGTGCTCTGGCCCTTGACCATCATAACCATGAGGCAAGTTCACGACCACACCGGTTCGTTGTAGCCATTTCCGCTCCCCGGCCGCGATGAACTGGTCAATTATACATTGCGCGTTGTTCACAAAGTCACCGAACTGAGCCTCCCAGATAGTGAGGAAGTCAGGAGAAACAAGGGAATAGCCTAGCTCAAACCCGAGGGTCCCGTATTCGGAAAGGGACGAGTTGCAAACGACAAATCGTGCCTGGTTCGAGCCGAGATCGTTCAATGGAACATACTGCTTTTCGTTCACTTGATCGTGTAGGACGGCGTGGCGTTGCGAGAAAGTGCCTCTTTCAACATCCTGTCCCGACACACGAACATGGATCTTCTCGAGAGCAAGAGAACCGAATGCCAGAGCTTCGGCGGTTGACCAGTCGATACCTTGGCCCTCTTCAACAGTCTTTCCTCGTTGTGCGAGAATCCGCGCGAGGTTACGGTGGGGGGTAAAACCGGCCGGCCACTGCGAGATAGCTTTACCAACACGCCGAAGAGTCTCCTCATCAGAGCCAGTAGAACGGGTTGGCAGCGCTCTCTCGGCTAGCTCGCGGGGCGACGGGAATCCCGGCCAGGATGCCGAGAGCCATTCCTTGCTTGTAGGAATGTAGTCCTTGGCGGCTGCGGCAGCCTTCTCCAACATTCCCCATACCCACTTCTTGTGTTCCTCGATGTCCTTTTCCGTAAATGTACCACGTCCAACTAAAAACTTCGAGTATTGAGTCAATGTAGTTGGCTGCTTGGCTATGGCCTGGTACATGCGAGGTTGCGTGAAACCGGGTTGGTCTGTTTCATTGTGACCGTGGCGCCTGTAGCAAACGATGTCGATCACGACGTCACGCTTGTACTTGGCACGATAGTCCGCAGCGAGCTGACAGACGAAGTTTACAGCCTCAGCATTATCACCGTTGACATGGAAGATCGGCGCGTCAATAGATTTGGCGATGTCGGATGGGTAGGGGGTTGAGCGGGCGAAGCGGGGATCAGTGGTGAATCCGATCTGATTGTTAACGATGAGGTGAATGGTGCCACCGGTTCCGTAGTTCGGCAGATTGTGGAAGCCCATAGTTTCGTAGACGATACCTTGTCCTGCGAAGGCAGCGTCTCCGTGGAGAAGGACAGCCATTGCGGTATTATGGGTAGTATGGTCTCCCTCCAGATTTTGTATGGCAAACGTCTTTCCAAGAACGACCGGGTCTTCGGCTTCGAGGTGCGAAGGATTGGCAACGAGCGAGAGAGAGACCTTCTTGCCAGACGGTGTCGGCCGTACGTAATTGGCACCCAAGTGATATTTGACATCACCAGCTGCTGACTCGAAACCATCGTCCAGCGCGCCAGAGAACTCGTTTAGAATGGCCTCGATGGGCTTGCGTATAACGTTTGCCAACACATTGAGACGCCCGCGGTGTGGCATGCCAATTGTAACATGCTTCACACCGTTGTCAACGGAGCGGTCGATGAGTGCTTTCATCCCAGGAATGAGTGCCTCGCAACCCTCTAACCCGAACCTCTTCTCGTTGGGGTATTTGCTAAAAATGAATTTTTCAAAGGATTCTGACCAGATGAGTCGGTCTAGAATCATGCGCTTCTCTTCGAGTGTATAGTTCCAGGGTTTCGGAATCTCGACTCTTTCTCTGATCCAGTCACATTGCTCCTTGTCAGGAATGTGAACGTATTGGATCCCAATAGCACCACCTTCGTGCCGTTTAGAAGTCGTCCAACAGTGCGGTCCAGGAACTTACAATATATACGTCTCAATGTCTTTATGATTTCACGAAGAGACATTGCTTTCCTATCCTCCGTCGCGAAGTGAGGAAGAATACCGGGCCCGAGGGAGATCTGTTTATCCAGATCATGCTCAGTGAAACCGTAACGACTAAGCTCGAGTTCCGGTGGATGGACATCCGCGAGGTCAGCATCGAGGATGCCAAGCGGATCTAGTTCGGCGACATGATGTCCCCGGACTTGATATGCGCGCACCAAAAGTTGTACCTGTAGACAAATTATTAGAAAGAGAATAATACATGGACAGCCTGGAGCTTGCTTTCAGGTGATCATCCAACTCTGCGCCTCCAAATGCGTGGAGGGCGGGGGCACCGTCCGCGGGTGGCGCGATCAAGCTAGGAGGAAGATGAAATGCTTTGGCACTAGGCAGCCCTCGCTCCATGCCCGAGAAATAGGCGGCCCATGAGGCATGGACCGACTGAGGATCTTGCCTCCAGTGTCTATACATTTCCTCAGCATAGTAGGCGTTCGTTCCGTTTGCGAATGGGTCGTTTGGTGAGGGAGGTGCCGCTGGTGTTGCCAAAGTACGGTACACCACCCCAGCAGAGACACGCCCGGAGCCAGCTCGCAGACCGCACGGAAACCGCCTAATTACTTGCCGCGAAAGCATTGCGGGGAGAACGACGAAATGAAGGGAGAAATTGTGATAAACAAAGAGACAGCCAGCTACAGCTCATAGGTGCGTAGTATTACGTAACGAATACCGGAACAAGCCGGTGTGCTTCAAAACCTCCTACTGGATGTTTTCGAAACACTTGGCCCGAAGTATACTAGAGGCTTTTGCCGGCCGCTGACAGACCCAAACTTGAAGCCTTCGATCCCTGCAGCACCCGGTAGGTTCGGATTTGTTCCGTGATATCCTACTTGAGACCTGGTGCTACAGAAGATCCGCTTTGCTTCCGCTCTCGGTAGAATTGACTAAGCTGTTTTATGGTTTGTCCAAAACCGTCACACACAGATATGCCATCCTGAATCCATGCAGGTAATTTGTTCTGAATGCTTGCCGAGCAGTAACGCCGATCAACGAGAATGAGGGATGCCCAGTCCATGCGATGTCGGATAGCTCGGCCTATGAATGTGTGAATATTATTAGTGCCCGGAAACCGTCAAAATTGTCGCACCAATGCTTTGATTAACCGCGCTCATGCACATGTTTTCGTAGAGCTCTGAAGCGGCGTCCTTGGAGCCTGGATGCCTCTTCTTGCCAAGTCTCTTTTCTACTTCGTTTACGTATCGCATCCGTTCCTGTAACTCCGGCGAATTTTTATTTGCAAACGGCAGGCCGATAACGACAACGGCTCGGGCAAGCTCGTCCGAAAAGTTCAGACCCTCTGAGAGCTTACCGCCAACCACTGCAAAGAGGATGGCACCTGTCCTCTTGTCGGACGAATCGGTTGACTGGCGTGTAGTGAGAACACATTGCTCGGGACATGGGCTTTAAACGAACCAATATTTTTACCGCATCGGCATACTCTCGCAGTGTTGATTCGACGCCGCTACTGGCCTGTGGTTCCGAGAACACCTGCAACATTCAGTCGGCACGCCGTTTTTCAACTCAGAAAGACTAATCCAACCGTCTTCTTCGCCCCAAACTTGACCATATGTTGCGTTGTGTTCCAAGCTTTCTGAGCGAGATTCAAAGCCGAGTAGGATGGGAAGAATACAACCATCCCTCCAGGAACTACATTGCAGAGGTTCAATATGAGTTGTCCTAGCTCACTGAGCAAACGTTGGTCTGTCTGTTGGGCGTATTTGAATTCTAGGAGGGAACCTGCTGGGCCTTTGGTAACACATAATGTTTGAAAATGCGACCGTGGAACGATATGACCACATGAAAAAGTCGACAACCGGTCGGAGGGCAACCAAAGGAATAGCTGCGCGATTACATCTGACATCTATGGAGCGTCAGCCCACAAGACACATGCAATGGCGAACCACAACAACCGGAGACATAGTTCCCCCTGCCAATATGACTGACCGCGCGCTATCCACCACTTCACGAAATGTCGTCGAAGGATTGAGAAGTTGATACTTTATCTCCAACTCCTCTGGATGTGTTTTATCGCCCGCGAGGGAAAGGATAATACGTCCGTCTGGTAATACTATAAGATGGCTGTCTTCAAATACTAAGAAACTCGGGATCACCTTCTCTGGCACCGACAAGGCCCACCATGAGTGCTTCAATTGCGTGGAGGGGTGGAGTACCTTGGCTTCCTGCCTTCTTGGATGCTGACACCGCTTCGGCGTAGCCAGATATCTTTCTTGCAATCTGTATTATCTTAAGAAAATGTTCGAGTCCAGAAAACCAGAGCCGAAATTCACTTTACTCTTCTTCAAGTACGCCTCGATTTCAAGCAAATTGATCCCCGCCGCTTTCCTTCCAAGCTTTTCCATGAAGCTTGAAATCGTGAAAACCTCAGTTCTCGCATCGGCAGTTAAGCCCGTCTCTGACTTGGTCGCCTTCCACTCATCCATGATCTTTTGAATTGTCCCCATGTAATTAATGAGTCGCTTGAGGTGAAGGCTGTGTTGTGCAGAAAGACGTGTCCGGAATTTTTCGTAATACATTGTGACCTGGGTTAACGAGGTCGACAATATGTGAGATGTGACGCGGACACTCGATAATGAAAGCAGAGTAGGAATCAAGTCTAATTAGTGATTTCAGGAACTGGTTCTAGAATGTTAGTGCTTACTATGAGCTTCATCGATTACGACAATTTGGTTCGAGAGGTCTATCCCTAGAGCCTCTCGCGCTGATTTCTGCAATAAAAGATTGTATGGAAGGGTCACAAGCTGGAACACACGATCAATGGTGCTGGAATAGGCAAGAAAGGTAGCAAATATCGCACAACGAACCTCTGCTTGAGGAATTGCCCTACGAGAACCATAATACGGGCATGTCTGAGCATTCTTCCCGGCAATGGATAGATCCTCGATATCTTTTGGAGATGCCTGTAGAACAATGGTGAACTCCATGGAAGGTATTGTGTCATGCACTCACCAGAATTTGATCTCGGAGATCAATCAAGCGCACCCGATCCTCCGGAGGTGGAAGATACGGACACCGCCTTTCCTTCTGTCCTATATCCATAATCAGTCAACTCGCATAACGTCAAACAGACGGGTCAACCGTCTTGCATTTCCCGGCATTTTTCGTCCAGGTCCCCCGGCTTCGACCTAACGTCTTCGTTGATGCAAAGTTGTTTGCGTGACCCGAGAGACACAGTTCGCCATTGCCGCCGGTCAGTCCTAGCATGCTCTTCTTCATGCACTTCTAGGCTCCGCTTCTTCGTTTGTTTGGACGATGATGGAATAGAGCATGCCTCATTACCACATCCTTGAGAAGGGTGGTGAGTGTATGAGACATGCTTGAATTTTAATTTCCGAAGTTCGGGAATAACTTGAGTCAGCTGGGAATGGGTACGGGACGCATAATAAACTTTGGTACACGTCGGTTCTTGAGCGTCGACTTGTTCATGATTTGAAGTCGTATTGTTGAGCCTACGTTTGAATTCAGGGAGGTCCACCCCTTTACAGGATCAAAAGTAACGTACTTTGCCATCAGTTCACGGACGGCAGGTGAGATATTGTCTTCTGTTTCGTTTATTTCAGGGTCAGGAAGATACAGTTCTTCATCCTGCTCGTCAGGTGCTAGTACGGCACTCGCAGGAACGCGCTGTCCTCTGTTGTCAGATTCTGTGCACGGAACCGCAAGCTGTCATACTTGACGCTTCGTAACCTTCGCGTTTGCCGACGCGCGCAAGTGGGCTTCGGCCTTTCTCGCTTTTGCCAACATTTCTTCATACTCGCGGTCTTGTGACTCGAGTTCTCTCTGTCTTATCTGAGCTGCTTGAGCGGAAACCCATGCCGGTGCTATGACCGCGTCGCACGTGCAACGAATGAGACATGTTCACTCGACACCTCGTAAGCGTTCAACGGATCTTACCAGGGCCCTGCACCGCTTGCTGAGAAATCTGCCCTTTGCGCGCACGTTCCCTTTCGTCAGCGAGCCAAGTCAAGCTTGAGCAGAGGAGACTCAGAGTCTTTCCCTGGAGAGAGAGTCAACGACTCGGAGGGATACAATGACCCCCGACTTAGCGCGTACCGTGCCTGTCGGGCTCTCGACGATCGTGACACGCCTCTGTTCGATGGAGGAATAGACATGTTTCATGAGGTCTGTCTGAATGGAATACGGCGGATCATATGGAAAGGCAGAGAACCGTTCAGGCGTGGGCAGGACAAGATCATCGTGGTCCATAGTAAACCCAGTGGTGGTGGTGGCAGAACGCGTCGCGTCGTGGATAACTTAGAGTTTCCGCGTGATCTCGGGTGAGTCCGTACTATTATCTATAGAGGATACTTTGAGAATTTGCAAGATCCAGGAACACGGTTGTCACGAATCTGGGTCAATCAGGAGTGAATATTTTGCATCTTCGATACGAAGAGCAGTGATGGTAAATCAGAGATGAGGTCGACAGTAATTAGAAGAATTGGCAGTGTCTCGAGTAGGAACTAAGGCGTAGTAGGTAATCGAACAGTGGATGTGAGAGCAAGGTAATGCGGGCAAGAAACAAGGGATGAGATGGCTAGAGTACGGAAAATTGTACAGCATTCCTGTGTCGTAGCGCGTGTATAGCCTGCGCGATCGCACAGCAACCATGGCCGGATCCTTGAAACTCACGGGTCACTGTATTTCCCGAGAGCTCAAGGCTTATTTACATTCCTCAAAGATCTTCTTGAGGAATTTATCTGCTGCAGTTTGTTCGTCTTTCAGCCGAGCCAGTAACGGCTTGATCCTTGCAAACGCGTCTTCCGCAGAAATCATGACGTCTAGCTCCTTTGGGTCAATCCGGTTGCCAAGATGTTGTATCTTCTCGCAGATTTCCTGCACCCGGACGACGCCCAACGCAGCGGAGGAGCCTTTGAGAAAGTGGCCGTGCTTGCCCAGTTGTGTCAGCTCGTGCTTTGCGCTGGGAACGGGTGAGAAGTCAACATCGATGCCTTGTAGGGACAAACAAGCGCACAAGCTTTCGTCCATGAGTTTAATAGTTCCCTGTGTTTGTTCGAGGTACTCTTTGACCATGTCTCGGGAAAACTCCCGGCTGTCATCTCCGTCGTCCAACTCGAGTATCTGCTTGAATACGTCCATGTCCACGACGTCGCGATTGGCTGACGACTTGTCGAACAGAGAGTGGAGATGAGCGCCGACACACGGCGGAAGACGGAGTGCAAGGATGTGCGAGACGGGACGACGTACCTTATCCGGACATGACTCTGCGAGTGGTTCTGATGAAGGAGGGGCGACAGGGTGGGCCTTGGAAGCAAGACACGGCTCTTCGGACACGGCACGAGACTTGGCATCAAGCTTCTTGGGCGGCAGGGCCTTGTTGGACGGGGACGGCGGGGGCCGCTTGGGGCTGTCGTCGTAGTAGATGGGAGACCGGGTGCGCATCGTCGATGGGTCTGCGAAACGGGAGGACATGGCGGGGGAAGACAGAGGGCGCGAGGTATGAGGTAGGCTACAAGACAGACGGGCGAGGGATCTCTTCCGGAGTCCAGTACATAAGTGGACAGCCGAACTGATTATCGACCTTGAGATCACATCACAGCATTGCCCGCGTTTCCCATACTCGGAACTACCCCCCTTCACAAGACAGCACTGGGCGGACATTACCGCCAATGGTAAACCCTGTGGTCGTCATTTGCAAACAGCGTCCATTACCGCGCCAGTGCCAGTCGACCCACAGCGGACGTCCGATCGAGCCATACCCACTACCCCATTTCTCGCCCACACACGCTACACGACCTTGCTCGCACGCAACCTCGCGATTTCATCGTTCGAATACCCTAGCTCCTGCAAGATCTACAAACGCACATGAGCGGGCGACAACGAGATATGCACGTGGCCCACATACCTCCGTCGTATGTTGTGAAAGCCAGGGTGGGGGTCGCCTCACTGGCATCCTCTTGCCGCTGTAAGTAACTGGTGGCGCGACCATACGAACTATCCCTGCCCGGGGATGCTATCCGACACGGTCTCGTCCAGCCCAGCAAGCACGTTCCATAGCCGAAACACGTACATCAATTTCTATCGTCGACTCGCGCGCAATGGCCTGCGGATGGGCAAACGTCTGAGCGATATTATTGATCGGTCCGAACGGAATGCTTGCGGAGATCAATGTCACTTTCGCGTGAATGAGTTTGACTTCAGATGATACGAACCCAGCACCTGTCAGTCGTTCAATCCAATACTCTCTATCGTGTCGTTTCAGCACTGTAGAGATTATGTCAACGAGCTGTTCCCGGTTCGCTACGCGAACCGCATTTGTCAAGAAGCGAGCATCATCCGCAAGCTCGGGCTTCTGAAGGATCGTGGCGAGAAGCCTGAACTGCGGGAGATCAATTAACGGCCCAGTTGATATGCACTAAAATGAATGAGGCTACTTGTTTGTCGTTGCCCGCACCAATCATCAAGAAGCCATCCCGGCAAGGAAAAACCTGATACGGTACTATGGAGGGGTGTGCAGTTCCGTGGCGAGAAGCCTCTTGGCCTGCAATGAGGTAATTAGAAGCAATGTTCGCAAGTCCTGCAAGCTGAACGGTCTGAGTGTAGATCGTAGATATCAAAAAGCGCGCTTACCTGAGTCTCGAACAAATTACAATCGATCCATACGCCTTGGCCAGTTTGATTCACAGACCGCAATCCGGCCATGACGGCACCGTGGGCATAGAGACCAGTCATGATATCAGTGACAGCCACGCCCACCTTGGATGGGGCACGATCGGCTTCACCTGTGCTAAGTGTAGGTCATGAAATACAGGAACGAGAATAGAAGCAACACGCTGACATGTGCATCAGGCCTGCCTCAGCTTCGATTATAACATCATAGCCTGCGGCCTCGCGATACGGCCCTGTTTGTCCATAACCTATCCAAGGTATCGTGAGTGAGATTAACGCGTTGAAGGAGGGACTAGTACCAGTGATGGAAGCGTATACGAGTCGAGGGTTGATTTTCCGGCAATCTTCCCAGCCAAGGCCCAAAGACGCAAGCTTGCCAGAGACAAAGTTTTCGACAAGGACATCCGAGGACTTGACCAACTTGTGTAGTATTTCGAGGCCCTTGGCTCGTTTGAAATCGACTGTGATCGATCTCTTGTTTCTATTCACCGCAAGAAAGTAGGCCGATTCTGGAGGTAAATGAGATGTTTCGATGGGCGCATCCTTCATTACAGATGCCGATGGGGGTGACCACGATCCTAGTTAACTGCAAGGTCCCATCAAATGAGGATGGTATGAAACCGTGGACGACTGACGTGTATCATCTCCTTTGGATATTTCTTCTATCTTGATGACATCTGCCCCCAAGTCTGCCAAGAGCATGGAACAGGTCGGACCGGCCAACACCCTTGTCAGGTCAAGGACCCTTACTCCGTTCAAAGGCGGTGGGATGCCAACGCCCTTTACAGCGGCAGAGAAGCACCTTGCGCGGACGCAGGTCGTGCGCAGCGCTAGTGTAAACGCACTGCTCCTAGAAATTAACATGGGTGAGCGGGAACAGGTCGTACGTGAGCGCATGAGCAGTCGTCGGCACCGAACTAGACAGAGTGCCAGTTGTCTGGCCAGTTTAATCGGTCGAGCATGGAGACCCCCTGGCACTCCACTCCACTCCGTGATACCTTGTACTTCATCTCCTCCTCGTGGCCCCGGACGAGTGAAACCCGTCAGCCCATCGGCCATGGGCTTTTTTGCCTCCAGAACACCTGAAAACACCACTTTCCTCGAGCACGACAGGTCTATGGTCCAGGTCATTCGGTCCCGATTCGTCAGCGCTCTCACAGTCATCTTTTCGCTGCCACTCATCCATCTCGTAGTATGGCAAATACAAAGGAAAGCAACGCGAAACCTTTGTGGACATCCCTCCACCTCAGCTCTTGCGCGTCGGTGGAAAGCCACAGAAATCAGTCGACCAGGAGACGCTGTCTCCTACAAGTCTCAATCGTTCGTCACCGTTGCGACCCTTCGAACCTTTTATTCCTAGGTCGGCGCCTCGGGCCCACACAGATGCAATAACGTCCGTTTTTACCTTCTGTTGAGGTCCTTCAAACATTCACTTTGGAAGATAGCTCAACTCTCGCACAGCGCCTCGATGAGTTGGCAACAGCCAATGCAGAAGGTCTCCTAAAGTAAGTACCTTCAGACAACTTCTGACAGAGTATACGGCCGCGAGGAATCCTTTCTCATTTCATGCTCAGTGACGAGGAATACCGACTACTGCGGCAGAACATATTCGAACGTCTAGCTAGTGGCACCCCTGTTCCCACAGAGACGCCAGTCATTCCTTTGAGCTCTCACAGTCGTTCCCTTCATGAACGTGAGCCGACAAAGTCCATCTACGTTTCTCTTATCTAGACTGATCGTTATTCATCGATCAGCCCCGCAGCTCAGCCCGGGTACTTATAGTCCGCGCCAGTTCCAGGTCAAGTCTCGCAGGCCGCCTTCAGTTCTGTCAAAATCTTCGGTCACATCAGCAATGTCCAACTTGTTCAAGCGTGGGAGCAGTCGTCGCATCAGTGCGACCTCGACCCAAGAAAGCGCTATCAGCGAATCGTCGAGTTTATCTCCTCTGGGTTCCTTGACTTCCGACCCTTTCAAACGTAGCACCATACCTTCAAATATGAGAATCGTTAGTCCGGCCCTGGGATTGGATTCGGGACCTGATCAGAGTGTGACATCCACCCAGTCGCGCGCAGTGCATCGTCTACTTGGGAGCACTTCTTACCATTCCATCTCGCGAAGTATGCGGCGGCTAGACACCGTGACACCCCCGTCCTCTTTCTCGATTCGCAACGCCGATCCAAAACATTCCCCTTCAATCCTTACAAGCGACGCGTCGCCGGACGATGAGAAGGTGAAATCATCTCAAGACATCCGTCTCGATATTGAAGCACTGGAGGCAGAGGGCAGGAGGGTTCTTGATGCCTTCGATGGACTAGAGCTCAGTGCACTGACCCGGAGTCAGAAAATGCCAGGGCATCCACCATTACCCCGCTCACCCTCGATATCTACGATGAATCGTAGGAATGGCGGAGAATATAGTGATTCTTTCCTCACAGCTGGCGGTAGTGCTTCGGGTCGGGGAACGCCATTCCATGGTTCCGATGCCGATGGCATCTCTCTTCGGTCCACTACTTCATACGGGACCAACGTCTCCCAGTCACGTTCCCATCGTCCTAACCCATCGCTTCGGGCATCTGGTACACTGGCGGCCTTGAGCGCAGCGAACCGAAAGAGATCGATGTCTTCCTTGTCGTCTCGTGCTCGTGTTCCACCCTCCTCGGCTCCAGCACTTGGGCATGCACGTTTGCAAGAGTTGGGAAGTGTCTCGAGCATCAACCTGGTGAAGTTACAAGGCTCAATGTTGACGATGGATGAAGATGGAGAGATGTCTGCTCTCGAAGCGGAGTTGTTCGACATCCGACGTCGGCGTCAGGAAGTGACTGTCAGGTATCAGGACCGTCTCGAGTACTTGCGAGCACAGTTGAAAGGTGCCGAGCTACGAGAGAAATTATTGCGGAAGTGAGAGATTTGGCCGTCTGCACTGCGCTAATCCAGGACGATACACCTTTGGGCCCTCGCTCGTGTTCCATGTAATGCTTTCTTTAGTGATACTACTATTGCGTTGCGGGCAGTGGCTCTATCGAAGCGGGGTCGCCGTGGAGCGGAACGCCGTACGGAGGTTATGAGCCACTGGCAGCGGTGCATTTATAGCAACACCATCGAGCGCGTCAGTACTGCGACGATCGTTGCTGTTCAACACCACAACGCTAGACGTTCAAGCCCGTCTCAACCAGTGGGAGAAGCACCATGAGCACTCAAGAGCCATCTGGAGGCGGGAAGGGTGACGGTGATAACCGGGTGCACACGTCCGCTTCTACCCCCACCACCCCAACTGCGCACGCCCAGCAGCCTGCTCATCAACCTCCCCGTCGCAGCTACAGCTATAGCCGCTTAGCTGCGGAAATACCGCCACATCATCATCAAGGGACCTCCTACTTCCCATCTTCTAGTCGCTCACTTTCCCCTACGGCGTCCCGCACACCTCATCAAGGAAACATGTCCACCAGCCCCTCCAGGGACAGGACCAGAAGCGGCAGCCTGAGCAGTACACGAGGTAATACGAGAAACACTCGCGATGCCGACACGCTCGGTGAAGAGCCAGAGGACACAGAGAGCGATGCAGGCGATGATACGCGACCTAATCATCATAAGCAAGGGAAGGCCGTCGCTGATGACTCTCCCGACTCGGATGAGAGCCCAGAGAGCGAAGACGCCGACCGGGCGCGGGAGGACGACGACCTTATCACGCTCAAAGATCGTCAATCTCTCATCAACGTTGAACATCCTTTTGGTCTGCGTATCTGGAAACCCGCTTTGTACAAGAAGTCTAGATCCATCACGCGCAATGCAGACGCTGCACTGCATTCAATCCCTTCAGCCCAGGCGGAACGCCATCTGTTACCTGGAAACATCTTCTGGATTCTCTGCTTTGGTTGGTGGTTGGCTGTAGCATGCCTCGCTATCTCGGCCATCCTGTACTTCGTGCCCTTGGGAGGTCGCAGATACTCCACGCTGGTCTTTGGCTTGGGTTGGTATGTTGCGCGGCCTTTTGGGAAGTATGTCGAAGGCGATATCGAAGATGACGATGACGAAGAAAGTCAACTGGGGGAAATCGAAGACAGAAATGAGGCTTTGTCGTGCAGGTCCCCTACTATCACCTTCACCCCTAGCCAAACCCAGGCGTACGTGCAGGCACACACCCCGAACGAGGGCACATCCCTGCTCTCAACAACTCATACACGTCAATTACTCTCGCCCTCTAAATGTTACGGGGCTACGCCGTCACCTACCACTTCGACCAATGCTTACCAGAGGGTGTCCGAAGATTGGCTGGGTCGCACTGTCTTCTGGATTGCCTTTTGCTCCGTGATCGCACCTCTTATGCTCTTGGCCTGCATCGCATGCTGGGCTCTTATCATCACCATCCCTATGGCGAAACTCAATTGGGCGTTGATAAAATACTTGTTCGCCAACCCGACAAGACTCCGATTTTGCTCACCACCCCCTGTGGTTATCGTTGCACGCACTCAGGCCGATGTGGCAACCACCATGCCAACCAATGCGTCCGGCCCCGCGGCTGCAGCCCCAATAGGGTATTCTTTCAAACATCCCCGACTGTCCCAGGGTCAAACCGCGCCTTCGACTGCAGGATTACCAAAGTCAACGGTGCTACTTTGCGTGTATCGCGCCGTGGGATGGAATTATTTCAAGTACACCGTCGGTGGAGTTAACATTATCTTCGTCAACCTCCTTCCTCTTGTGTTTTTCGTCATATTCGACGGTTTCGTGTTGCTTCCCTTAGCCGAGCGCACTGAACATGTCCCAGGGATACTCGCCTTCCTCACTTCTCAATCACTCATCTTTATCTTGAGTCTTGCGAGTGTGATACCACTCTCCTACTTCATTGGCATGGCCGTCGCCTCCATCTCAGCCCAGTCCTCAATCGGCATGGGTGCTGTCATCAATGCTACGTTTGGTTCCATCATTGAGGTTATCTTGTACTCTGTCGCCCTCACTCAGGGCAAGGGGCATCTTGTTGAAGGATCAATCGTAGGGAGTCTTCTCGCAGGAGTCCTCCTGATGCCAGGGATAAGTATGTGCGCAGGGGCCCTCAAGAAAAAGGAGCAAAAATTTAACGCTAAGAGCGCGGGAGTCACAAGCATGATGTTAATCATGGCTTTCATCGGTACTCTTACACCAACGTTGTTCTACCAGATCTATGGGAACGTGAGTACAGTTGAATCCTCCGTATTTCTTAATTCTGAACTCGTATACTTTGATCTTAGTTCCAGTTGGTATGCCGTGGTTGTCCTGACGCCCCTCACCAAAATGTTCCAAGTTGGAAGTGTGATCACTGCTACTATAAACACCCGGACCCAGTCGAGGATCCGTTCTACCAATCAACTGTCAAGAACTTGATGTACTTTTGTGCAGTGATTCTACTGTTTGTAAGCATCGCCATGGTGTCTTCTTCCCCGGAATTACTCAAAAGCATTGTCCAGTCGTATCTCGTTGGATTGTGGTTCTCTCTACGTACCCACGCCACGCAGATCTGGCAAAACCCCCAACCACTATTACAATATTTCGAAATTCCACCTTCGCATCGTCTCTCTGGATATCAACGTCCTGCCAACATCGCACCGCAACCCGTTATCCAAGAAACGCAAAAACCCACGGATTCTGCAGGTGTTGAACATGATATACCTTCTCATGGCCAGAATTCGGCTCCGAAAACTGTCGAGTTTACGCCTGTTCAACAACAAGCCGGAATGTCCCGTTCTCCTGCCTCGCCTTCACTCAGGCGTGTATCGTATGCGCCTCCACCTGCAACCCACCACCTCACGCCCCTCATGGAAAGTGTTGACTTGGCAATCAAAAATACTCAGCTACCCGAGAGTATGACGAAGGACGACTTCACGCGGGCTGTTGCGGTTGCAACTGTTAGTGCACTACGGCACCAACAAGGTCACTCCGTTTCTCCAGCACGATTCAGGACATCTGTAGCAGGCGATATAGACGTTGGGGCTGGTGGTCATGCTGCGCATGAAGCTCCCGAATGGAGCCGGATGACTAGCGCTGCTGTTCTATTGGCGTGTACCGCACTTTATGCCATCATTGCGGGTATGTCTCACATCCATGGTGATGTTTCTTTTTAACCAACCAAAACTTTCAGAGCTCCTGGTCGATGTCGTCGATGTCGTGTTAAGGGACTCTGGCATCGATGAGAAATTCCTTGGTATCAGCCTTTTCGCTCTAGTTCCCAACACCACGGAATTCATGAATGCTATCTCATTCGCTATAAATGAAAACATTGCTCTGAGGTTGGTGTCAACCAGCGCCCCATCTTTGTTTGCTGACGATGCGCGAACCACAGCATGGAAATTGGATCCGCATATGCGCTGCAAGTGTGTCTTCTCCAAATCCCTGCCATGGTAGCCTTTTCTGCGTGGTATGCTCCAGAGAAGATGGGTGAAATTGCCTACTCGTTCACGTGAGTTTCTCGTTTTATCAAGATATGGATCACCACGACATCCACGCTAGTCTTATTTTCCCGCGTTGGGACGTTGTCGTCATCATCCTTGCTGTGTTCCTCATGACATACACTTATATCGAGGCGAAGAGCAACTATCATCGGGGAAGCATCCTTATTCTCAGGTATACCTCTTGACCATGCTCGTTGGTAGCGATTGACTGACCTTGATACGCTTTCAGTTACCTCGTTCTCGTCTCGGGATTTTACTTCGCCTCTCAAGTATCTGATGATCAAGCAGATATCGCACTAGACGTGCAGTCGACATCGTCCCTTCATGCACCTACCCAACTTCTAACCAGTGTCTGGTCCTGATTTCGCTTTCTCGAGCCATTCTTCAACTGATCAAGCACCTCACCATACGGAGTACAGTTACAATCATTTCTTGGGATACACTTATTGTGAACGACTGTATCAATGCAAGCTTTGCAATCCTTCCAACATCTTCTGCATCCAATCTGGCGTGAACGTCAATCGCTCAGGCTCGGACTGACCGTCCATGATTTGTTTGAGAGACTCCTCGTCGGCCATGTATCGGAGGAACGACTCTAAGAAGTCACCGTCGAGGAAACCGACAGAAGTTGCCTCTAGATCGTTCCGACCAGGATTGTTCTTTGGCGCACGGTACCTGGGAGCTGTCAATACGGCTGCATGACTCTGAAAGCAAAGTGCCTCACTTTGAATGACTGATGCCGGTCTTGCGTTCGTAAAAGGTCGACAAATTCCTTTGCAGAGCCGTCATGTGAAGCGCTAGCTTGTCGTCGGTCAAGTCGATTATAATGCCGATCTGCCCAGCTGGGGTCAAAAACAGCTGCTTAGGCACCATCGGGATGTCAATCGACACGTCATGGGAGGTAAGGGCGCCTTGATTACAATGTCAGCGTCTGGCATTCTCCGGACGTTCGTGACGCTCGCTCACCCGGCAAAAATTTGTTCACGATCTCGCCTAGGTAGTAATGACCTTCGCGCTCGAGCGCTCTGTGTAGTTCGTTCGTTTGCAGTCGGAACGCGAATAGATTGTAGTCGCTCTAAGAGTTCGACATGAGCTTGAATTGTGGGTAGTCGGAGATACCACATGCTCACATTTCCTCCAATGATGGTATTGTCGTTTAACAACTCCGCACAAGTTGGCCACAAAGATCCATAGTCTCTGGCGATGGGCTCAATTCGGTGACCTCCGACCTTCAGCAGAGAGACCGAAGTTAATGCATCCACAACTAACAGTCGGTCCTCCCGAGATACCAGTGTCGTGACGACGTAATTGTGATTGAACACTGTAGACTGCGTCATCGAGACCTGCTTCTCTGTCCCTTCAACCGTGTAGATGACGACCTAAAGAACTAGTGGTCAACATGTACTTGTAGAAACTCACGGCCAAACTCACAGAGCTGTTGACAGCAGCGAGGATCATGTTTTGCATCGAAGTGATCGCGTATACACAACCGTTGACGCTGACGGACGCCATCAGGACCAAAGACGCTCTCGAACCATTTGCTTGTAAGAGCACAAGCCTCCCTCGGGAAGGCTCTCGTTCTTTGTCGTCGTACGATGTAACACCCACACATAGGAAGGGCACAGGCTCATCGGACAGCGTGGCCGTGAAGGCGTGGAGAGACGTCACTTCTTCGCCTAGGTCGACTTCAAATTCGTTGAGTTCTGGGTGAAGCGTCAGTTCCTTCCCATATAGTCTGAATGACTACCAACTGTCAAAGGAGGTATGATTGAATACTTGCACCGTGGAAGTAAAAACTTCTGTCTGTCCGATCTGACTAGGTGTTGGCCGCGTACAGGCGACAGCGAATATATCCCAGCTTGGACTGTGAACGATGCGACGCGGAGAGTTGTAACCTAGAGGGATCTGTCCGGTACTCAGGAGAAGATCAAGATCATAGAATCACAACATACCGATCGGATATGCAGTTTATCGAAGTTGGCCACTGCTCCGATGACGAGAGAATCCAGGCTGGCCAAAATTACCGACGACGGATGGGCTTCTGTGTTCAGTTGAGCAGCTGCGCTGATGTCCTGCATTCACCGAGGCGGCGCTCAGTTAGTCAACTTATCATCACCAAGCCTAGCACGTACTTTCAGCATCAGGGGCGAATACTGCAGGCGGTCTCTTTCCCAGAATAATATTGATGTTCGACTTCCACAGGCAAATACTGTCGCGCGATCTCTGGTGTGGCAAGAATGCATCGTCACAGGAAGGTTACCAATGGATATCAATTTCTGGTCTCCTAACGTACAATCCTGGAATGGAAACGCTGCAAGGGAGCCATCGACGAGACCGACGAGGAGGTGGGGATGTGATTGCGACGACTTTGCTCCATGTTCATTTGTAAAGCTATACAGCAACAGAGATCGGGGAGCAGCCGGTAGCTCGCTGGTTTCACAGACGTCCTTCATAGTTCCAGGCTCTGAAAGGGATAGAATCTTGACGACTTTCGATATCCAAAATCCAACAGCAATATTCATAGCATATGACTTTGTGTTGTCGAGGGGTAGGCATGTCACAGCTGAGATCTCCGCGGGGCAGTTGAGTGGCGAAGGCTCCACGAAGTCTCGCGTCCGGTGCTTCACGAAGCGATCACCATCGAGGATAAGTAGAACCAATCTACCGGAATTAAGGGCGATAACGACTTGACTTGCATTGATGTCGGCAGCCACAATTTCCTTGGCAGCCCAACTCGCAGCATTGCCATTAGAAAATTTATCCAGCGTCCAGAGATCGCCTATCCGAGTGTACTCCCGCAGGCCAGGATCATAGTCAAGGAGGAGTAGTCCTTCTGGGACCACTTGGATGACTAGAGAGGAATCGACGTAGGTCGATGCGGTGGACGCATCCTTTGGGATTCGCCGTTGGATATTGGAAACCGCCAGCGTCCGGGATGAGAGGAAACCATTGTCAGAGCCTCCGACACTGGAGACCATCGTTCCTTTGTCATCCTCAAAACGAAGCACGTGCGTTTTATGGAGGGTCGACACTACGATACAGGAAATTGTCATTCTGAGGAAGGTCAACTTGGATGCATTTCGGTGTTGACGTATACTCACTTGTCCCCGTATTTTTCTCGCAGAGACCAAATACGGTCAACATTAGCTATACCGTGCATGACTGCTGCCTCCCGAAAGTCAGCACCACTCTTGACGACTTTCAGCGAACCTGTATTACGTCCCCCGGAACACATAACGATCTCATTCTTTAAAAAATGTCAACATTGTCCTGGGTCTCCAAAATGACACACACCTGACCGCTATTATCCGTGTCGACGAGGATCCCATCGACGATCGGTGCGAGGTTGTTAAAGCTTTCTAGCTCGATAAGGTAGCTGCCGATGCCATTAACAATGATTCCTTCGGCATCCATTTTCTTGGCAACCGTGCCAAGGGCTTTAGGCTCGATGGTGGGTATCGATGCAGGAATGGGCAACGTCGGATAATCTGAAGCTACAGTAGGGTTTAAGACAATCTGCAGCAGCTGTGAATCACCAAAGTGAGACCCGAGATACACTACTTGATTTGTTAGGTATGTCAAGGTCATCGGAGAGGAGGCCTGAGTGACTCATAGTTTAGTCGAGTGGTGAGATTGAGAGCTTCTACATACTTCTCCCAAAGCAATAAGGGTCAGAACTATCTCACTGGTTCTGTCGATATGCAGGATTGCATGTCTTCCGTATTTATCACCTATGATAAATGTATCGTTCTCTAGCGTCAATGGGCACAAGCTATCATATCCGAAGGATGTAATCCTCGAATCTCGCGACTTCGACCATGAAAAAAGAAAAACTCACGCAGCGACTTCGGACCATGGCCAGGTAATTGTCGCACGTGCTCTCCTTTTCTTCCACTCCTTTTCCTTTTCTTTCTGTTTCGCATCTGCAGCTTCTTCTGCATTTCTGCTCTTCTTCTTTTTCTCCGTGCGACGGCTCTTGCGGATATTTTGTTCCAGAACGTCACTAGAAGCCAAGTCATAGAGAAGAATCTTTCGTCCACCAACGACTAATATTCCTCCTTCATATTCGTCACTATTATTCTCGATAGAAGGGACGAAGACCAAGAGCGGTGTTTGCTCTTCGATAGAGAACCACTTTCCAGGAAGTAATAGAGGCGGGAGTAGTTGAGATGGTGTGGGGGAGAGTTGAAGGTCATCGACTTGAATATCACGCGCGAGAAGCTGGAGACGCTGTTGAAAATCAAAGTGTAGCATAGCAAGTGTGTATAATTCGGCCGAGGTAGAGATGAAGATGAGACTCAGAAGATTCAGCTCAAGAACACTGGCATGGATATTGTTAGCGAAATGTTACACGTTGAGCAATGAAACTGAATGCTGACGATGCGTCAAAGTCCCTTTCGTAGTCACCTTCTTCCGTCAGAGTGACGATCTTGAGTTTACCCGCGTAGATGCTTACAACGGCTAGGGCTCCCGAGGGGTCTATGAGCACATCGTGACAGAATTCCGCTAGTCGTGCATCTTTTTCGAATAGAGGGAGGTGGGTTGTTACAGCGAGGTCTCCCTCACCAGATTTAGAGACCGTGAATTGTAAGAAAACGAGCTCGGGTTCTGGGTGGTCGGTAAGCACCAACAAGCTTATTCTAGCGGTGTGCTGTGAATTAAGTCTGGGATCATCGAAGGAATGTGTACAGATATAGATAGAAATACCACAATGGGAACTGATTTTATCGTTCGTATCCTCCCCCATATCTCCATCCCTTGCTCATAGCAGAGACCATCTGGTTGTAGAGAGTAGATGTCTATCCTGTTCAATTTGGCCACGACGAGAAACTCTGATCCATTTTCATCTGCTAGTGTGCATTTCAGAGAATCGAGGACAGAAGATGGTGGATGGAAAGTAGACACGAGTCTCATGAAGACGCGAAGTTGGTAGTCGAAGATGCTCTGGCTTACCCAAGCGAGACGACACTTGCAGCGATTGCGTAATCACCTCGACATGTCCACCTCCATCCTCAACAGGTTCACCGGGAAAGAGCGACGCCCTCGCAAGCGGGACCTCGACGCTAAACAATGGGAAAGCGACGACGACGGCGATTCGGCGCGGAAACGGCATAAATCGGACACATCCACGTCCCGGGCACGCTCTCGCAGTCCCCCAGATGACAGAGTTGCCGAGGGTCGTTCCTCTCGTACGTCGGGCTCTGGCACTGCTGACGCCGCGGTACGTCGACAGCTCGCAGACGACGCCGAAGCGCGTTCCCAAGCACTCCCGTCTCTCCGTATTCACTCCCGTCAAGAGTACCTCACCAAGCGCGAAATTCAGCAAATCGAGCTCTTGCGTAGGGAGATCACAGATGACGAAGCACTTTTTTCGGGAATGAAAATCTCCAAACGGGAACAGCGGGAATTGGCACGCAAGAAAGAGCTTCTCAAACTCGTCGAGGAACGCCTCAATATTAGCGACAAGTGGGAGGGATACCAACTCCCCGAAGATTATTTTACTGAGCAGGGGAAAATCGATAAGAAGAAGAAGGAAAACGTTCTGTACCAGCGATATGAAGAAGCGAGCCGCAAGGACGACCAATTTATCACCGACGTCGACCAATGGGAGGCCGGTCAGACGAAGCATAGTACTTTCAAGACTGGCGCGTTGGATAAACGGGAAGTCGTCGACCACTATGGATATGTCTTTGACGAAAGTCAAACAATCAAATTCGTCATGGATCAGACCCTCAAAGGCGAAGGAGTGATGAGCGAGAAGGACAGGCTCCTTCAACGACAAATCGAAGAAGCCGAAAAGCGAAGTATGTATCATGATCTGCTTCTGCATAGTGGCCCGTTCTCATCGTTTGTTGCCCAGTCAAAACAATCGAAGAGACCCGCAAATCCCTACCCATTTATACTTATCGCGAGGAACTGCTGGACGCGATCAAAGAGCATCAAGTTTTGATCGTAGTGGCTGAGACAGGTTCTGGAAAGACAACGCAACTTCCCCAATATCTTCACGAAGCCGGCTATACCGCCAATGGTCTCAAAATAGGGTGCACTCAACCCCGACGAGTAGCCGCGATGTCTGTTGCTGCACGTGTTGCAGAGGAGATGGGCACCAAAGTCGGTTATGAAGTCGGCTATTCCATTCGGTTTGAGGATTGCACAAGTGACAGGACGGTGCTCAAGTATATGACCGATGGGATGCTCCTGAGAGAATTCTTGACGGAACCGGATCTTGCGGGATACTCGGCGCTGATAATCGACGAAGCACACGAGAGAACGCTTAGTACAGATATCTTGTTTGCCCTCGTTAAGGTGAGACGGCCCCGCCGGTTGTTTTTCATGGGCTGATCATTACGTGCGAATAGGACATCGCGCGATTCCGCCCTGAACTCAGGTTATTGATATCGAGTGCAACAATGGACGCTGAAAAGTTCAGCGAATATTTCGATGGTGCGCCCGTATTCTACGGTAAGCACGTGTCGACTTTGCTGTATATAAACAATTTCGGTGACAATTTCTAGTACCTGGGCGTCGGTACCCTGTAGATATTCATTACACACCTCAACCTGAAGCAAACTACCTCCACGCTGCTATCACAACCATCTTCCAGATTCACACGACCCAACCGAAAGGTGACATCCTGGTTTTCTTCACCGTAAGTCTGAATCTCGTGCTTCATCTATTTCTCAACGTCTTTTTCGTTTAGGGCCAAGATGAAATCGAAGCTGCCCAAGAGAACATTCAGGAAACAGCACGCGCGCTGGGAAACAAAATTGCCGAGCTCATTGTTTGTCCCATCTACGCAAATCTCCCGTCCGACATGCAGGCGAAGATATTCGAACCTACACCTCCAGGTGCTCGTAAGGTTGTCCTGGCCACTAATATTGCAGAGACGAGCATCACAATTGATGGGGTGGTATTCGTGATTGATCCGGGATTCGTCAAACAGAATGTTTACAACCCGAGAACGGGTATGAGTTCGCTAATTGTCGTGCCCGTGCGTCTGACATTCCGTGGGGAGATGGTCTATCACGTTCATTCTGTCTTGTAGTGCTCGCGGGCGTCAGCGAACCAGCGCGCCGGTCGTGCAGGACGTGTAGGGCCCGGCAAAGCTTTCCGGCTGTACACGAAGTGGGCCTTTGCGAACGAACTGGAGGAAAATACCATACCAGAAATCCAACGTACGAATCTCGGTATGACTGTTCTTCTTCTCAAGTCTCTGGGAATCAACAACTTCATGGAGTTCGAGTTCATGGATCCGCCGCCTGGTGAGACGCTAATCCGTGCACTTGAACTACTGTACGCACTGGGGGCGTTGAACGACAGAGGGGAGCTAACGAAACTTGGAAGACGCATGGCAGAGTTCCCAGTGGATCCCATGCTTAGTAAGACGATCATTGAGAGTGAGAAATATGTCTGCACAGACGAGGTGAGGGTGAATTGCCTGTCTTTAGTAAGAAGTTTAACACCGAGGTTCGAAAGGTCCTGACAATCATATCGATGTTGTCTGAATCCTCTTCTCTTTTTTACCGTCCAAAGGACAAGAAGCTTCATGCCGACCAGGCTCGACAGAACTTTGTTCGTGCTGGCGGTGACCACTTTACTCTGCTGAACGTCTGGGAACAATGGGCCGATACCAACTACTCCCAACAATTCTGCTATGAACAATTCTTGCAGTTCAAGAGTCTCAGTCGCGCAAGAGATATCAGGGATCAGCTCGCGGGTTTGTGCGATCGTGTTGAGGTGATCGTGAGGAGTAACCCCAACTCGAACGATATCACACCAATCCAAAAGGCAATTACGTCCGGATACTTTTATAACACGGTACGTATTGCTTCGCGTGAGAGGAGGTATTTGGGACGATGGCTGACGCTGGTCTTCGGGACTCCCAGGCACAACTGCAAAAGAGCGGGGATTCATACCGAACGCTCAAAACGAAACAAACTGTCTACATTCATCCGTCGTCGAGCCTTTTCCAGCATCAACCCCCTATAAGGACGGTGTTGTATTATGAGCTCGTGATGACCTCTAAATCGTACATGAGGCATGTTTGATGTTTCGTTTGGGAGTGTCTCTGCTGAAATGCCCGTTTGACAGGCAGGCGATGGAAATCAAACCCTCATGGCTGATGGAAGGCAAGATGTTGTATTTCATGATGTATTTTGCTGTTTGCTGATTTTGCCTGGTTTTTCTTTAGTTGCACCACATTACTTCAAAGCCATAGATCTGGAGCAGCTGACAACTGGAGAGAAGAAGATGCCAAAAATACCTGGCTATTCTACTACTGCCAGCTTTGCATCATAGTTTTGTGTTAGTTACTTGGTGCTATTGACCAGTCATTGTGAAAATGAGAAAATGAGCTGTGGCAAAATAGTCATAGATAATTGGCTATTTTTACTTTTAAATTGTTTATAGAGTTTTGACTTTGTTGGACCTCTAGTCAAAATTCTCTTGATTCTGGATCTATTCTAGATGACCAATTCAATTTAATTTGGTCATTTCAATTATGGATGTTTTCTCATTTTCAACTTCATTGATAACTTTTTCATTAGGCTGTCTGCTAGTGTTGTGACAGCTCTGACTTTTGGTGGCTCTGGGCCAAAACTAGTAGCTTTAGACAAGCTATGTATATAGTGACTCACAAATTTGTCCCAATGTTTTACACTTTTCAGGTGTTTATTAAATAACTCTGGAACAAAGATAAATATAAACAAAGTGTAGGTATATCAATGGAAGCATCTACTCATGGATAAGTGATGGTAAAAGAATTATATAATCTAAATTAGAAACCATGGAAATATATGCAATTCAAAACTATTACTCATTGGGACAATTTTGTGAGTATGTTATTAATATATCAGAATCTGATGCTCTACCATTTCTATAGTGACTGACTGTCAATGGATTGTTACCATGGTAACATTATATATCATGGGACCTATAGTCAAGCTATTTAACAAGGGTTTATGTTCTTAAAACTTTATAATTCTCTTATGCATTCAATTTTCTTTGCACAGAAGGAAAACATTCTCTCTCTTGCCTGCAATGGTCATTCTATTTGCTAGATTGCCTTCAGAGCTGGTGTTGGCAAATCTACAGTATTCAGGACACTCTACAATATCCTTTCTAATCAGTTGGCTCCTTCATCTGAATGTTCTTTAAAGCTTTCTACTTGCTCTTAGCAGTCTATTATTACTTAAATCACTACTGGCAAGGCCTCTAATGCTATTCAACATCAGCAAACTAACTCTTTATCAAAATTTGTGTTCCAGCATTTCTAGAGATTCACAGGATTCCCAGAGATTTCTAGCTTTGGTCCAGCATAGCCCTGTGCTATCCAGTGCTGTTTGCTGTCACAGACTCTCCCAGACTCTCCTAGCTCATCCCAGTTCATTAAAAATGTAGCACTTTTTCATATTCAAAGTGTAGTTAACAAAGTGTATCCATTTTTGACTAATAGAAGATTAGTCAGAGTGTAGTAACAAAGTGTAGCAAAGTGTACGCTTTTTTGACTAATAAAAGTGTAGTAAAATGTGGTCAACAAAGTGTAGCAAAAGTGTACACTTTTTGACTAATAAAAGTGTAGTCAAAGTGTAGTAAATGTTGATTAGCAAAAGTAGCTATTCTAGTAGTATGAGTGTGCAAGTAGGACACTGAGAGCACATGCAGACTAGCACAACAAGCTCATTCTCTACAAGACATACAACATTGTAATCATAAACAAAGATCTTCTGGCTAAGATAGTGCATGAACTTAACTCAAGGGAAGTCCAGACAAACCTTGAATAGGTATATGCCCAATCACACAGATAGCACTCAGAACTGACTTAATTTCTTCCCACACTCTTGCACCATTTCTCCAACTTTAATTATTGCTGTACTGGCTGTATATAACACTTAAAATCACAACACATCAATACTGCTGCTGCTGCTCTATCCCTTTCTGGATATCTTAACTATGTTGATACACATCTGTGATGGCAATCTGATTGCTGCTGCTGCTATTTTGCCATTCTTGCTACCCATGAAACTGCTGGGCTACATCCATTCAGCTGGATCAGGCATGCTACAACTGCTTTCAACCTATGGACCATGGGTGCCAGTTCACCACAGATGCATGTTAGTGTCTATCATGGTTGGGATTTCCATGTTTCACCACAATGAGAGGTCCTTGTCTAGTATGTCACAGATCATAGTCCAGAGAAAGGTCATCACAGCATAGCCATAGTCATGACAACAAATGGTGGCAGCCCTTTTGTAACACCAAGACTGCCCCAGTCTGCCCAAAATGCCTTGAAAGGTACAAGGATTACCCTAATTAGCCTGTCTGTAATGCAACATCCCTCTGGGATAACTTGGAAGCCATCTACTGTACATGTGACCAGCAAGGATGCTTACTCAACAAGAGTGGGCAAGTCCTCTATTGGGACTTCCAGCAGTCTTGCAGGTGCTTGGGCCAAGAACACAACCACAAGTGCTTAGGCTGCAGAGACATCAATCATGGAGCCCATGATTTCCCCCACTGCTAGCATACTACTAGTCTGTTGTCAAAGTAGGATGCTAATGCCCTATGATGCAGATGAATGATGAGATCTGCTAATGATCTTCAATCTCATGAATAAATACCCTACTCTACTTGAGCAGATAATCTATGGCTTCCAAGTACATGCCCCTATTATAACAAAGTCATTTACTCCACCCAACAACCCATCTATCAATGTATATCATAAAGTGTTCAATGAAATATTGCACAAAGAGTTCATGAAGCAATGGTATATAGGACCTTTCACCCAAGATGCACTTGAGACCCTTATTGGGCCATTTCAATCCTCACTATTAAATATAATACCCAAGCTAGAAAAGCCAGGAAAATTCTGACTTATACAGAATTTATCATACCCTAATTTACCCCAGCCAGGCAAGACACTTTTAATCAATTCACAAGTCAATTCTGCTCTCTTTCCTTGTGAATGGGAAACCTTTTATACTGCATGCACCCTGATCTACACTCTACCACAAGAAAGCCAAGGAGTAACCAGGGATGTAGTTGAGGCTTACAGAAAGATACCTCATATCTCTCTCGATGGCCAGCACTTGTTGTGTGTATAACAGATGAACCCCCACCCTTTGCAGCAGATACTTCCTTATGTTTTGATTATGGATCTTTAGCTGGAACCTATGGTACCATATGAGATGCAGGCTTAGATATTTTGTGAGCAGCAGGCATAGATCTGATAATTGCCTGGGTAGATGACCATTTCTTCACACACTTACCCTATGACACATTAGCTGAGTATAACAAAATGCATGAGACAAAAGCATGCATCATTGCTAAACAAGGCAGGAGACTCAAAGAAAATGGTTGTTGGTGGTTCAAAGGAGAGACATTGGCTGATGGAAATCATGAAGAGTTTGCTGAGGATTGCACCCACTTAGTTAGAGATCTGAACTCAGTCTCTGAGCTTTTAGATGATATATCAACACATGCATATAATTTTAGCCACATTGACCACATAACCAACTATCTTGGAATCCCTTGGGAACCCTTGAAGGACATATCTTTTTCTATGATGCTGAGCTTTATTGGTCTCACTGTAGCAAAACAAACCAAATAGATCAATGCAATTAATAAATGATTGTGCATGACAGTACACACACTTGAGCAGGTGGAGAAGTTGCACAGACAGCTAGCTCATGCATCTCTAGTCATTCTGGAGAGTAGCATATACCTTACCTCACTTCAGTTGCTACTGGGAATTTTCAGCCAACCCCTTTATGCCACATAGATAGTCATGTGATACTGTTGATGAACTGTGCTGGTGGCTGCATGCACTCAACTCTAAACTCCCTATCCCAATCCCATATCATGCACTCACAGTTAATCACCAAGCTTTCTCAGATGTCTACACTAGTCATGGCTTGGTGATTATCATTGGCAACAAGTGGTGTATATGAAGGCTTTGCAAAAACTAGAACCACAATAGACAAGACATCAGGTGGGCAGAGGGCATCACCTTCTAACTACTCATTTGTACCCTGCTCACAATTGACTTGTCTAGCATGCCACTCATGGTTTATTGTGACAACCAAGAAGTCATTGAAGGATGGAAAAAAGAATGTAGCAGGAATACTCCTACCAATACCACCTTCAGGAGAATACATATCCTCCTGGCATCCCCTCTACATTAGATCTTCACAAAATACATCCCCAGCACAGACAACCCAGCTGATGAACTGTCTCATGGCAAGTATCCCCTCACCATATCTCTACTTCCACAGTTTTCCATACTAGAAGAAATCTATGACTTCATCCTCAACTTTGATGACCCCAAGTGTGATGCACTCTGCATCTAAGATCAATTTCTCACATCTGCACACACTGCCCACATCTCAAACCATACATTCACCCAGCCAAAGTTTTTACCACAATGCCAAGGTGAACATTGCACACTGTATGAAGGCTGTTCTTCCATACCTGATAAACCTTAGACCCACACCTTCAGAGCTTTGACCCCACTGCACAGCCAAGAACTGCTTAGAAAAGTAGCTCCTACATCCTGAATCATACTCCTTCATCAACTCCTAAGCCACTCTTGAACTACAAGAAAGAGTTAAAACTATTACTTTGCAAGGCTGGGCAGAAAGTACCTGCACTATGTATGGTACAGGCCTTCTTGTATATCATGTATTCTATAATAGCAGAAAAATCCCAGAGAAAGAATGTGTGCCTGCTAAAGCAACCCTCATTTCTATGTTCATCTCAACTCTTACAGACTCCCTCTTAAGCAAAGCTATACATAACTACATCTATGGTGTCCAAGCATGGCACATGCTCTATGGGTTGCCATGGGTTCTGCATGAAGACCAAGTACATACAATGTTGAAAGATGTAGCTAAATTTGCTCCACCTGCAGTCAAGCAAGACAAATGCAAACTTGTAATGATGTAGATGATGTCTTTCATTAAAGCTAAACTTGATCA
>JBBPLW010000063.1:24993-56506 GCA_038089995.1 Tylopilus balloui | reverse complement strand
TTGCTTGTTCTTCAGTCTCCCGTCCTCTTATCGCTGATCACCTTATCGGCTTCTCGCGGTCCCTTTCGAACTCGCACTCGTTCGTTCCTGCGCTTCACGCGGCGAACTCCCTACATCCGGCTCAGAGATTCCCACACGATGTTGAATGGTGAGGTGAACAACCCCTTCAATGGCAAAAGGAGCGTCGTCGGCGCATGTTGCCATGCCAGATACCCCAAAGATACACGTATCTGGAACGTGACTTATGTAAATTCTCTTTTCCCTCGGAAAGAACGCGTTGTCGGATGGGTTCGTAGGCCATACAGACTGGTCTGGTCACCAGACTACATACAGACGCTACTTTGATATTACACCATGGTATTCTCAGTATCTCTGCCTCGAGACCAAGGATGAATGTATGATACGACCCTCCTGCAGGAGGAAATATGTGTACAAAGACGTGTTTCTAATCACTCCGAGTCGGTTCAAGCACCATCGTCGTCATGGAGAGTGTGCATTTCCAACCCCTGCGCCCGGCGATAATATAGCGGAAGACCGATTCCATCGATATGGTATTGTTCCCCAACCAACTCCTTGACCGCAACCATCAGCTTGTCCAGACGAGTTACGATACCAAACGCGGTCGACACGCCGACACAGAAAATCCTTCGATGGCTTATTAATGAAGCGCTAGTGACGAATGGGCGACGTACATGTACTGCAAGCTTTCCAGCGTCTCTTCCGTCACCACTTTTGGCAGTCCAAAGTCTTCGGATTCTTCATGTACGACATTCAGACCCTGACGGCGCTCTAAGAAACGATTGAGGAGTGGACACGGTGTCACCTGCGGAAGAGGATTTCCATTCCGAAGAGAGGATGATAACAAACCTAACCATTGGCGTCCAAGAGGCGCTCGTTCAAGGAAATGGGAACCACGTACTCATAACGGCCAACACGTCGCCCTGGAAGTCCGCATCAGACAATCGCGTCCGTTTCAAGAACGCGTGTGCCCACGCAGGCTCCATTTGTTCGAGGACCGATGTCAAATTGGACAATAGATTCGATATTTGGCTGTACAAGTGCATGAACAACGGAACAACATATGCCCAGGAATGACGCCGCACATCTGTAGCTCCAGGATTCGTTGATACCGCTCAGCCGGCCATTTACCCCGGAGCGAGAACTGCAAGACATGAGTCAAGGAGCCCCAAAATATATAGGTGCTGGGGACAAACCTCATACACGACATTTTGTTTTAATACCAGAGATCTTTTCAGTTTGCTCAGGATAGCAAGAAGGTGTTGAATGATTACAGCTGCTTCGCCTTCCCTCTTCGTGTTTGCAAATGAGATGAGAGAACAATATACAGACCCGATTTCAGTGGCGGTAGTGGCCAAAGTCTTGCGTTGATACAGACGAATCGTCGTCGACGGAGGGAGGAACGAGAAAATCCTATACGAGCAATCAACATAGTGTCGTTGACTCGAGGGAAAACCTTACCCAGCAGCCGTGACACCGATTGTCACAAGGAGAAATCGTCTCTGCTCAAAGGCATAAGAAAATGGTAATAAGCAAATTGACAGTGGGACTTACCCATGCAACGTCAAACCCGTATCCCGGCGAAGATGGTAAAGGAAAATGTGTATCTTGGTACGAGTATCCATAAACCTTTAAATTTCCGGTCAGGCGCCATGAACACCATGGCAGTATTAGTAGAGTGACTTGACATACCAAAGCGGCCGTAACCCATATGATCAAGTTAGTCATCGGAGGAACGGGCCAATAGATGCGGACGAAGAAAAAGAAAGGGAAGCAGACAAAACAAACAGCTGCCAGACCAAAGGCATTCCCTTTACCAGATCCCGTTGATATATACCTAGTTTGTCATCAGAAAGCTGTATTATATGCGCAATTTCCAGGGAACACAGACCACATCACAGTACCAATGATTCCCCCAACGAAGGTACTGACTATGCGCGTCACGAGGCCAAAGGTCGTGTCCCCACGGAATCGAGAGAGAGTAAACTGGCCCATTATGCTGTTTCGTTTGAGTCACCCAAATCTTACAACGCCAGATGTGAACTCACACAGCCCATACAAATTTGTTTCCTTGGGGTCGTGATAAGCGAGCGTAAAGTAAGTACGGTAAACGCACGTACTGTATGCGAACTCTGCGGATGACTTGAGGAACGATGGCAACGATAGAATGACTACATGGTCAAGTCAGTATCCAAATACTCCCAATGGCCGAGGCCGTGAGCACAACGCTCACTAGTCAACACGCCGGCTTTCAGGGCGAAAAGAGCATTTCCCCCTCCTATCCCTTTCGCTGTACAGTATATCCAGTTCACGGTACTCTCAAGCACGTTTCGGGGAGGTAAGGCATCAGGATCTCGACGGACCGCTTGTCCAAGGTCCGTCAGCGACGTCGGCTCCAAACCGGGAATGATATCTAAAAGTCACTGATTCGATCAGGGCCCTACACACAAATAGCGAGGCAAACAAACCGGGATCCTCGTCATCATCTCTCTCCACCAACTCGGATGGCTCCCATGTCGTCTTGTGCGTCAATCTCAACCAAGGCATACGTGGGAACCACAGCTTCGGTGCTTCTCGCTCAGTTTCCAGTCGGACTATATCATTTAGCTAATATCATAGATTTACCTTCCTCGGAAATCGGTATGGCGATACTCCACATACCATGTCTCGGATGCTCGCGGCGAACTGCATTAAATGGTACTGATAAACGTAGCAGTGAAAAAGGTGACGATGAGGTGTGACTTCATGCTCCGTCAACGTGTCGTCAGCAGTCGCAAACATGGCTCGGTAAGGATCAAGAACAGCGAATCTTGCAAGTCACAATCATGAGCATTCGCGAGGCTCGACTGAAATGCAAGAAAAACCTTTTTCCGTTCGCAAACTCGTCCAGGTTCAACGACAACTCGCGATGGAGGTCTTGGTATCTTTTGATCCTGTCCGCTCGATTGTGTTTCTCGCCCTCTTGGCTCCGCCAGAAATTAAAACGGGTGTTCCGGACAGATCCAAGCCAATCATACGCGCTTTGGAGTCCATTCTCGCAGCTCTTGAGCAAGTCCTGACAGCTGTTGCTCAGTAGCTCGTTGGCCCTCGCAACACGAGATTCCGAGTCTGGGTGGCTCATATGTGTTGCTTCAAGGTTGAGATAATGGAGGGATTCAAAAACCCCGACGGCAGCTTCCGTTCTTGCAGCGCGAAATAGCGCGGTTTGAAGAAGTGAACTATGAGAATGAGTGGAGTGATGGGAGGCAACGTGCTTGTGCTTGTGTGGCGAATGCGGTCGTATGTGATGATGGATTTCTGTGTTGTGATGCGCTTGTGTTGTGAGGCGATGGAAGTGGAGTGTTTTCCTCTTCGATTCACCATCCAAGGATCCGTGGTCATTCACCCTTTCCGTGTGAGGAAGTGGATGGTCCCGGTCTGGGGATGGAGGCCTCGAGTGAGGTGAGGAGTGGGGTGGGGAAAGGAACGTAGGCGTTCCCGGGATTGACGGAACAGGGGTAATGGGAAACTTCTCCCTTGTAGGATCGATCAGCGTGTAGTACACACCCATACCGTGCGCCTTGACGATGAGTTGACTCGCTAATGAATGAAGTTGACTATAATCCGTGGGCGCAAAACGGGAGTAAACTATGTCGAACTTTTGCAGATGGGCGGCAGATAAAAGCAGAGCAAGTGTTCCTTCAGCTTTGCTAACAGCCGCGGCGATTGGGGCCGAAGAAAAGTCGGAAGCAGTAACATCTTGCTGTAAACACTGACGGTGTTCCTTGGTCGCCAAGACAAGAGATGACAGCACATCTTGTAGACGCATAGCAAATTCGGCTGATTCGGATGTCGAGAATAAGCAAAGAGACAAAATCAAAGCAACAGCTGAATGGAAGGTCAGCGGTAGAACAATGATTATTCCAATCTGAAAACGTGTCAACCACGAATTAGTACAAAATTGATCGACAGACCGTGTAGTAGGGGAATGGGAACAAGGCAGCAGTCGTCAGCGATATATCTAAACAAGGTCTGTTAGTTGGTATCAAACAACAGTGGACGGTCGTCTCACCGACGCAGATACAACCGAAGAGGCATGCGAGTGTGAGCGGCCCAGGGCCCACGCGCGATTTGATATACAAGAAAACAAAGCTTCCAATAAAGAGAAATACAGCAATAATGACAGTGGGCTAGAAATCCACATGTGAGCTGCAAACCCTGATGATGGGCCACGGGAGACTGCTTACGGCTGGTTCGATGTACTGACCAGCAACGATATCTGCGAAGGACGCAGTCGAGTTCTTATTGGAACGTGCAAGGTCGGCGAACAGTATGCCAAGACAGGACCAACTGTCGAGAAATTTAGTTTCAGAGTAACAAATTGAGTGTTACCAAACTACTAACGCCCAAGCAGATACTGTGAATAGTATAATTCCAAGCTCTCGCTGAAGCACAGCGATAAATGGGTCACTTGGTGGGGAGAGAAATGACGCTATACATTTGTCAGCCCAGCACTGCGCAGGAAGATCCCTTATAGTTTACCGATGATGATCAGGAAAGCGGCCTACAAGTCCGTCAGATATAGCGAAATGAGAGCCGACACGGGAAAAACTGACTTGTCCAAGCACTTTGAGTGTTGTCGGGATCAAGAAAAACAAGAGACAGATCCAAGCAGACAGGGAGCTCCGTAAAACTGGTTTCCATTTTGACCAGCTCCAATTTGCAGGTATCCACTGGAGTGTCGATGGAAGGCTTTCAGGACGCAACAATGACTTGAAAGTTTTGTTTGCACCGTTGAAAGTGTTCGGTCGCGTAGTCTTTTCTCTATCGCCGGCTTCAGCCGAAGAGTTGTTTGAAGAATTGGTAGTCACAACAATTGGATTTATTTGCTGTGACCGAGTCCGGAGCTGCAGTCGAGGACGATCCTTGACTGACATGCTAGTGGAGAAACAGGCTCGGACCGTATGGATAACTCGTGGACTTTTACCACGCTTACAACGATAATCTTACGGTAATCTACCCGACGTCATCCACCATCACGTGACTTTGCCCCACCTTTGCTTTCACTGATGCAGGTATCAAGGTCTTGCCTTTGGAAAAGGATGAGGGTGTCTCCTTTCGTTGTTAGGCTCCGGCACGTTTATAGATCATCAACGCTGCCATTCCAACCACTACCTCGCATCAGGTAGTCTATGTACGCATCTTTTCGATAATCGTACTTGTGACTAACAGTTTTTTGACGGTCTTGCCCTCTCCGGTGGTGCACCAAAAATCTTCGGTCGTACAACGTGCTCTAGACTGCTCCACGCTGCGGCTAGCCTCTGCTATTCCTCTACCGTGGGTCTGCTCACCCGGCTCCGTATCGGGGTTGACGTATCTTGAGCTGCACGGGGGGGACCGAAAGTATAGCGCATCGACGTGCGAACGCTCCCCTCGTCCTCGAGATTGCAACCATTCGCGGCGTGTGTCCTCTTCGTGCGTGTTCCTCGTTCTTATGTGTAGTCACGGCATTGGACTCGGGCGTCCTTTGTACTGGGTCGTTTTGCGTCGCCGATGTCCGCGCACTGCCATCTCGAACGACCTCCAGTTTTCCTCAAGGGTCAGTGGTCCACCCCAACGTTCGTCCAGTACTTACCGATCATGTCCTTTCCCGTGCTCTACGTCGGCGCCAAGCTGTGACCAACGTTGCCGAATTCAAAGCCATGATGTACGTACCTGTTCATGACTCATCGAATCGACTGCGCGCACACCACCGTGGTGGCGGGGCTGACCGCGTGACTTTGGGGTGAGCGGATACGACGATCCCCCTCCGAGGAACACGCTGGATGTGGCTAGTACGTACGGCGTCGCATCTCAGGTCTCGTCCACGTCCCCTCACCCCTCGCCGTTCACCTAGTAGATGTAACGCCACGCAAATATCCCCAACATAGATGTCACCTACCCTATCTCCCCATCGTCGGCGCTGAGAGGTTAAAAATATAAAGCACGCGTTCGTTAGGTGATTTATTGATCATGTACTAGTAAACCTCTACCTCGTTCTACCTCCACGCCCCCGCTAACCTTTGAATATATATACTCATAAGTTGGTCGACTACGTCTTCCAAAAGCCATGAAAAAGATCCTATCGTCAACAAGGCTGTTCGATGCTGCCGACCGCCGCCAGCGCAGCATGGATCGCCCTCTTCAACTCTTCGTCGGACAATCCCGTCGGTGACGCTGACACCTCCTTGTCTCCAACGTCCACACCCATCTCCACGGCCGAACCCGAACCCGAACCCAGGCCCTGCAGCCTGTCCAGGTCCGGCAGCGCACCCTCGGCGCTGGGGGCCCCGCGTGGTTCCACTGGGGGACCATTCACGATCGTGCCCAGCGGCAGAAGCGGCTCCCACGTACAACTCTCTCCCACCTCCGGCTGCGGCCAATCGTTCGCGCCCAGCCCAGACAGCGGCGTAAGCCGCCCCTCCGAGCCGAGCACGGGTGTCGAGCAGCGCGACGAAGGCAACGACGGCGACGCCGGGTGCGTCGGCGGAGGACTCGCCACGCCGGGCATGCCCTGATAGGGCTCATAGAGCGCTGCACGGTCACCGATGTAACAGCAGCGTCGGCGTCGACGATCATTGGCCGTACTCTCCCGCCCTTGGCCCTCGTCCTTGCCCTTGCCCTTGTCCCCGTTTGTCTCCACATCCACGCTCGGTTCTAGATCGCGCACAGCCCGAACCTTCCATGACGCGAGCGGACGCCCGATGAACACACGGGGTCCCCTGGGCCTTTCCCGTTCCTTGTCGCGCTTCCTGGGCTTGCGCGCTTTTTTCGGTAGCGGAGCTTGCGAAAGCGAAGGTGGCGGGGCCGGTCCGCCCGCCCGGAGACGGTCCATGTGTTCGCGCGTCATAAAGGCGCTCCCGACACGCTGGCCTTCCATCCCGTACACGTGGGCCCAAAACTGAGACTGTGCTGGCTGCGCGCTCGGTTCGGGCGTCGACATCGTTATTGTACTGGCACTTCGTCGCACGCCCATAGCTGGAGGTGAATGGGGCCTGGGGAGCTGATTGTCAGCGTCCCGTACGAGCATTACTTTGGCCTTGAACAGCGAGGTTGCGAGACCTCCGAGCCTCATTGAGATGAACTCTTCACCCCTGTTCCTCGAGCAGAACGAACAATTGCACGTGTTCGTGCATACTGGGCACAGGAAACCCGCACTGTGTTCATCAAAGGTAATGTCGGGATACCTGGCGTCATGTGCAGAGAATAGATGCAGACGAGGCCATACAAGAGGGAAGCAAAGAAGGTTCAATGAGAAAGGCGACCGGAGAACGGAATAGAATGGACATACCGGTAGAGGATGCATCGATTGCAGAAGCGCTTTCCGCAAACTCGTCCCTGTACTAGGTTGGAGCACGACATCTTGGGTCGTGTGGATTTGTTCCGGCACTGATGACAAAACGACGCCGTTGGTACGGCCATAGTTTCATTGCCGTGGTGTTCGACGACCGGTTCTTTGTCCCTAAAACTAGGCTGCTTGGGCCTGAGCCCGGACACGGAAGTTTCAGGGACATAATCAGAATCAGAGTCGGATGCGGCGTGATATTCACGAAGCTTGCGCGACGGTGCCGAACGTCTCTTCGTTGGTAGAGGGTCATCTGCGCCAACTCCAGTTTGTTCGATGGAGTTCCTGAAAGGGTTCGATAACGTCTCGTTAGACCCTGTCTGCGTCGAAGGAGTAGCTGGAGAGCCCCTTGAATCGCGGTATTTGATTTGTACTGGCCGTTTTCCAGATAGTAAAGGTAAGCTCGAAGAGTCGGCAGGTCGACGGATATAGATTACTGGTTCTGGTAGTTTGGACCGCCGCTTCAGAGTCGTAACTTTAGGTGCCCGTGACTGTATTTCAGATTTTTCCAGACCCAGAAGGGAGGGATCAATGGTACCAGGAGCGCTGGGTGCGACGTGATTGTTGGAAGGCGAACCTTCGTCCGGCAGGAACCCCTCTCCCTGCTTGAACGACCAAGCACCCGCTGGGGATGCTTCAAAGACATTGTTTGGCGAAGGCGGGATGAAGTTCGGAGCTTCGAAGGGCGCTTCAGTAAACGACCCTGAAACTGTTGATAACTGCGTGTCCGCTGGAGGGGGGGTTGGGGGTACTCCCAAGAAGCATTCGTGGTCACCCGTGTCTGTTACTCGGGAATCAAGCTCCGAGGGTGGGAACCCGAATCCAAGAGAGTCCATCTGAGCATGCTTGGCTGAGTGCAGCATATGAGGGCGGAAGGTATGCGTCGGAGTGAGCTGCTGACCGGGAGGGTCGTGCGTAGCAGGAGGGTCGCTAAAGCCATTGAGGTATTGATTCATGTCATGTTCCGTGTCGACGACCGTCAAACCTGGGGACACTGTCGAGTTAGAAGGTCCCGGGTCGAGTGCGGCGCTCGGGCCGGGCTGGGCATCGTGTGGCAATAACATGTAGTCGGGATCGACTCCAGTGACGCAGTCACTCCCTGTCGCGCGAACCTGCTCGTCCAAAGCATAATCTGCACTCATCTCCTGGGGTGAACTCTCTGGTGGAACCAGCTCCAGGGGCCGTAGCAGCTCACACGAGACGAAACCGGCGGTTCCGGGGATACGAGGCAACGAGTTATTCCCTGACTGAGCCCAGATACAAGCTTTTCCAAGCAGCTTATACTTGGAAATCCATTCAAGTTCGGCCTCCCGAAGCTTTGATGCGCGTTCTCGCCAAGAGTGGGCAAACTGGAAACGCGAGTTGATGGCAAGGTCCAAAGTGGTAAGCGGGGGATAAGTGTCATCGTCATAGAGAGGAATCATTGCATGTTCATCGAGCGTGTCTGCGTGTAGGTCAGCATCCGAGTCTGCCCCCTCAGCAGAAGAATGCTGCTGGTGCCTCTCGGGAGAAGAGATCACGTCATGTTCGCGCTCTTTACCCTCCCGCTTCTGAGGTGGGGTGTGCTCTTTTGTGGCCGAGGAGGGTGCTGCAAGGGGAGAGTCTCCGGCCGTGCCCGTGACGGCGAGACTTGGTGGTGGCACGACGGAATGGTCAAACAAAGGTTGGTAATCGGACTTTGTCAGTCCCTTCGGGAACGACGGGACCGCTATATGATCAATGAACTGCCGGATACGTCTCTTGGGGGGCGGAGGGGGAGTGAAAAGGGAGCGTTCTAGGGTTATTGGGGAGCTGTTTGCGGAAGACAAGGACAGACGGCTAGGACCTGGATCAGTATACTGATGGTTGTGATGCGTGCTATTGGAAAACTGTGTACAGATGCGACGATCAATAACACGTTATGCCAGAACGTGATCCGACCGGAACGCAGGACTGACCAGTATGTCTCCGACGGACAGTTCGTCTTCGGTATCTTCCAAAGTGAGATCTATAACGTTTGATTCAATCATCGACGCACGCCGCAATGGCGCGATGCGTTTATGTGATGAGGAGGGTCGTGAATTATGGACGCGAGAAGCATGTACAGATGAATTAGGGGTGAGGTGAGATGATTTTGACGATGCGATCAAAGAGGTTGGTGGTAATACTGAGTTTGAAGTGGTGTGCTGCATAGATCGTGAAGAAGAATAAGCACATGGGAAAAGGGGGAGGATTTACCGCGACGGAAGTCAGATGGTAATGATGCATATCACGCGAGAAAGTTGAAGTGGTATCGGCATGACTATGAAGTCGTGCATTTGCAGTTGAGTTGGGCCGTGAGTCGCGCTGTCGTGCACGCGGTGGGCGAGAGACAAGAACAAAGACGGTGAAAGGTCCTCACCTCGAGATTTGAACGGAAAGCAGACTGCTCAGCGCGTCTCTGGTCGCCAAGCTTGCTTGTGGGTTTTCGTGTTTCCAGGGGCTGGTGTTCGAAAAGTGTGTGATGCGGATCGCGAGCGAGGTCGGATGAAGAACGACGCCATTTAGAGTTTTGTCGCCGCTTGTCGAAACGGCCATCCCAGTTGGTGGCTTTTGAGGCTGTTCGCGCTGCCATGAGTCCATTCAAGTAGCTGGCGACGCTTCCAGCGTTGTAGAGTCGCGGTTTGGTTGATCAGGCGTGCTTGTGGTCGTGCGCGACGACAACAACGCGCTCCCTCGCACATTCCGCGTTTCGGTAGTAGCCGAACAACGTGACCGTTGCCTTATCTGACCCCTCCAGCTAGTACACTGAAGCGTTTGACTATCATAGATGCGATTGGCGCTCGAGCTGACGGACCTTGGACACCTGAAACCACGAATCTGTGGGATAGAGAGCTGGACGCGCACGACTCATCGAGTGGCAAGCCCGCAGGACCTCAAACCATCTCTGAAACTTGTGCCGTTAGTCTATCTCGCAAGAAGGATGTCCCTATGCCCCTCGTCCTGTTCGCAGTGCGTATCTGTTCTTCACACCTGCTTTCTTTCTGTGGCTGCTGCAGAATTCATGTTGGGTGGGATTTCAACGATGGGTCCCTACACCTCATGGCGCAGTGATTGCCATCATGTCGTCTGGAAAACGTAACATGTGCGGTAACGTACCCGCACCATCGACGGATGCACAAACAGCGACTCGAAAACGTTGCCATACCCTGTGGGGCCAGAAATCTCCACCATGCCTCTCGTCAACGTTCACCACCCCTCCTCTTGACATCGCCTGCTCACATCGCCCGACGGGATCGCGGTGCGCCTGTCCCTGTCGACGGGTTCCTCATGGGTTGTAGTGCGCCCAGTCCGAGGGGTCTGCCAGCAGGGGCTTGTTCGCGAGCACGTCCCCGTCGGGGCTAGGTCGTGCTGCGTTTGCGCAGGTAAGGAGGGCCTAGACCACTTTGACCAACAACCCCAAAAACATCGCTGTAGCCATCGGTCACTTGTACGTCCGAGAGAGCCGAGGCCATACATAAAAGGCCTGGACTGGACTCGAAAGAAAATGGCCCTAAAGGTGATTCAGTCGATTCATAAGTGGACAAAGTTGTTCTCTAGGTCTCGTCGACGTACAGTACATATATACTACTAGCGAATAGAGCACCATGACATACTACTACGTGCCGTCGACGGTAGGCTCACCGATCGAAAACCCATTAAGCTCAGGAAGAAAAAAGTATGGAGCACATACGACAGCAACGAACCCACACCACAGGGAACTTGATGTGACGAGAACGAAAGACGAGTACTTGATGCAACGTATAGAAAGAGGCCCGTTGTCGTGCAGGTGGAAAATGTGGAAGATAGAATTTTTGAGGACTTTAGTGCAGTAAAAAAAAAAGGATCGAGTTTTACTCGAACAAAGGGATCAGACGTTAAAAAACACGCGTAGCGTAGAAATGGTATTGTGGTTAGCAAGATAGATCGAACCACCAATCTACTGGTTTATGCAGTCTTCTGGGTTCACAGTGCCTGCCGCGGTGGTGCCCCCACGACCCTTGGGAGGTCCACGCCTTCTTGCAGGAGGCTCATTGTCAGATTCAGAGTCCTGGAAAAAAAGGCCGAGCTAAGGTCTGCAGGTCAAACATTGCACGGGGCTGGGGGATCATACATCATCATCGAAATGGTCTTCATCGTCCTCGTCGATCTCATCAAAGTCATCCTCGTCATCCATCAGGTCATACTCGAGAGCTTTGCCAGTGAAGTAGTCAATGGCACGAGGGATTACCTGGGCTGAATGAGCTCAAAGAGGATAGGACAAGCAATACAGTTCCACCTTTTCCTTCAGATCTTCGCCGATCTGGTAATCCATGTCCAGTTTCTCTTCGAGTTCCTCGAGTTCTTCGTCCTCCATATCCTCTTCATCCGAGGGAGGAACGGGGGGAGAAAAGAAGTTGAAGAAAGAGTCTGTCGGTTTTGCTTTGCGCACCAAGCGAGTTCGGTTCGTGTCTGATCGGTTAGATTATTAGCATGCCAGAGTTGGCTGGTGAAAGGAGCCAACTTTTATTCCGCTGCTTTTTGATCTCGAACTCCTTGGTCAGGTCCTTGTCTTCCTTCCACTTGATCTCGGTACCGATCGTATGGTCATAGGCAAACTCGCCAGCGTATCCTACCTCCTCCTGATAGAGATACGTCTTCTCCAAGACCTCGTTCTCAAAGTACTCGTTGGGACTGAAATGGAAGCTAATCTTGAAACCACGCTTGGGTTCATCGCTGGGGAGGAAAGAGAGACGGATGTCGGTGAGGTGTTTGAGGGCACCTGCATCACGTTCGGTGATGAGCTCCGAGATGCCGATGTGATTACGGAGAGATGTAAGCCAAAATTCTGGGATTGCAGCAGGGCCGGTGGGAGGATCCTTGGCCAGCGGGGCGTAGTCCGGATCATCCTTGAGCGATGCCTGGACTCCAGCGTCGAACTCCTCGCTCGTGGGTGCCGATGATCCGGAGATGATTGCATTTCGTCGCTCGTAGAGAGGCTTTTGAAGTTCGAGATACTGACAAAGGCGGATGAGCCACTCAATCGGACGCACAAAGAGAGAGGAAACAAAGGGGTCAACCGCGTACTTTCCTCTCGAGCTCAAAGCACTCGCGTTTGTACTGGTTTTGAAGTTCGTTTTGTTTGACCTGCACTCCCTTCAAGGCCTCGACGCTCTTTTTGACGTCGGCTGGGAGGCTTTCGATGTATCCGGAGCTCTTTCCCACGAGATCAGAGAGGCGATTTTGAACCAATCCGAGCATCGCGGACTGGGCACCGGGAGGGAGGGTAGCATCAACGCCATCATCCTCTGGTTCATTATCCTCAGAGATGTCGGGGACGGTCGGACGCGACAAGCCCTGTGCAATCGGTGCTTGATTCAAGGGGGTGTTCTGTGGTGTTGGCGCGGTTATATCGCCATGAGCGATGGGCAAGTTGGGAGACATGATGGCAACGAGGAATGGTACGCTCGACGGGCTCGGCTGGACAATCAGTACACAAGGAAGACCAAGCGGAGTTTCGGTCTGTGCCGATCCCACATCGAAACAAACACCGTCCTGAGTCGGACAACATAACTTTGGCACCACGCCCCCTCTACCGATACGATGAACCAAAGGCGAGCCTAGCCATCTAATCGGACCGCGGAACGTCATATGTGGGCTGCACGTTGTGCGCAATCTCGGCCTAAAAATATATTCGGAGTGTCCTCCACCATTTATCTGGACTGGTTCTAGTCATCGGCTACCGTCTGCTGAATAGGGCGTTTATGATGTCCACGGCCAAAGGGTGCTATTTTTCTCCCTTTGCGTCGTCGGAAAATGCTACTGACAGAGGCACACAAGACAAGGACGGGTTCCGGCGTGAAGCACATGTTGGCGCGCAGGGGGCAACCTATTTCGTGCACGATACGGGATGAACGCGCCATGCGCTTCTTTTACGCACTTCAAACGGGCCGACGCCGTCACGACCTGCCGTTTATGTATATCCAATTCTCTCTACCCAAAGATCGATGGACTGTTCAATGCTCGCCAATATCACCTTGTTCGATCCGAAGTATACCCGCTCGACCGTAACGCGGTTTATTTGCGGTGCCCTATGAATTCGGGTCTCCGTTTGGAACGGTTTTTGTACGTCACGGCGTAAGATCCAGAGACTAGCTAACTCCGTTTCATCCCGCCTATCGCGCGGTGCGGTGCACATGTAACGAATGGCACTCGGAAACGAATAGGATTTATGACCCGTAAAGCTTTACCTTTCATTGATACCCTTGGCAGCGGCGATATGATTTCTCCATTGTCTAATACAAAGAAACCAATCAAGACATCAAGTTAATGGACAACACGAATAAAATACTGATATCAGGGTAGCCATACTCTAGCTAATCAACATGTGAAATGACTGGGGAATATGTAGTAAATGCCACGCCCCCCACCGAGACACGATATCGAACCAGAATGAGATCTCGCCATGTGAAGACCAATACTGTCAAGTCTAATCCGTGCGCGGCTGTGGGATATTACCCACGGGAAGTGTGAACCAACTCTCGTTCTTCACAAGCAGGTCACTGAGGCCGACGTAGTATGCGATCAAGGCCGTTAGGATACCGAAGCCACCGCCAGCCCTGACCACCTTCACACTGCCGTTCCACGTACCGATGGCGAGGAGCAGGAAGGTGGTGGAAAGGGCAAGGAAGAGCGACATCAAGCCAATGTTACGACGAAGGGATCCGATGCTGACCACAGGTTTCAGTGGTGCGGTCTCACGCAAGTTGGGTATAAAAACTCACAAGAACAAGAAGGTGAGGACAAACCAGGTGATCAGGTAGATGCCGAGGGCTTGCAAAAGCTCATCCGGAGATTGGTACGCGGCGAGAACGCCACTGCCGGGAATCAAGATGGTTGCATATGACATCCAGAAGGCTCCGTAAGAAGTAAAAGCTGCATGACCGTTAGCAAGTGTGATATCATGAGGACGTGGAGTGAGTCAAATATAACGATGATCACGTGACCAACAAGTTGTCTCGTGATACCGGGGAGATATAAACCAAGAACATGAACACACCTGTGGCTCCAAAGGTATTGCCACGGGGGAACTCCCACATTCCCGCCATGAACTGGGCGAGACCGCCAGAGAAGCAGGCCATGCCAATGACGACGTTAGGGGTATGGATATTTCTTGCGTTTACATTGTACAGGGAAAGAATGAATGTGGTTGATGCGAACGAGAACAGACCGCTAATGCGGGGTTAGGACGGGGCGGGGAGCAAACATGGTGCGGCGTACAGAGCGGCAGGATTGGCGATCTTGATCTGGCGTTGCGCAACGTTGGCAGGGTTGTTGAAGTGTTGGACATATTGTGGTTGGGCTTGGGAGTTGTGAGAAGTTCGTCCTTTCTCGACGTCTGACATGGTTTTTAGTGGGAGGATTGCTTGGAGGGAAAGAAACAGAAGTTATGATGGTAGCCGGTTGTCACGCTGAACCTTTTATCCGTTGCGGACGGTAAATGCATCCGAAGAGAATGACGGAAATATGAATGCTGACATAGCGATCCAATATCGTCTACGACCAAACATTTAGGTAAAATGGGCGCTGTGCGATCTCCCGTCATCCACTTTGCCGTGTGTCTTCCGACGGCAGAGCGAACCTAGGTTCCCGCTAACCTTGTCGCACCCAAGAATCGTTGTTGACGATCTGGCAGGGACTTGGTTGCAGAGCGGTGCCAAACCGCGATCGAGGCTTGTCGGCAAACTGAAAACTAAACTCTCTGAAAATACATTCCGTCAACGCACCGCCCGCCGGTCCCATCGACTCGGACGTGGTGCGGCGACACATGTCTTTCAACTGCCTGACGTCGCATCTCCAGTCCCCGCTTCTACTCCCACTGCGAGTCGCTAGCGTCCTTCGTGTCGTGCCACTGGGCTACGCTGTCAGAGTAGCGATTCAGACAAAGGCAACAGGGCTGCATCCCAAGCCAGTACGTCAATCCTGCCAGCATTGTCAACAACGGCATGCGTTGATGCGTTTTGTCGCTTGTGTCGTGCGCCACCACCCCATTTCCACAGCCCACGGGCCAATCGAGCATGCAGGACACACTATGGTCCAGCCTAGAGGTCTGTCAGAAGAACAAGCCTGAATTATACTATGGACACAAACGGCGGGAAGGATCGAGTCGAATCCGCCACTATGGCAACTGACTTCGAGTAACAACTTGCAACTTGCAAATATCATCCTTCATGACGACAGGGACGAGTCGACTATCAGCCTGCCAGCCGTAAGTATGCGACCTCCCAGTGTTTTTCCTTTTTTTTCCCAGTGCCTTTGAGGGAGGCATCGGATCGAATGATTGCATACGTATCCTCATCTAACCCTATTCATATTTCTGCCCCACCCCGGCGGCCCACTCCTAGCTAACCATGAACAAGTGCCACTTTTTTCCTGACAGCGAAGCGTTTCAGCTGCGCATACGTCATCAGGTCTTAGGGCTGGATGTTGAACGAGTCCGTGCCTTCGGTTGGAGCTGTCTCGTGCATGACACAGAGGGCCTGACAGATCGGCGAGCTTATCCCGCGTTTGCCTGGGAACATGTTTTGGTACTGTAGGCAGTCGCAAGGCTCCCGTGCAATACAAGCTTGGATGTAAAAAGGCGAAATCTTTGGATCGTGGGTAATCCACAACGGACGAACGTGAATTGAGAAACATGGGACGGGAAATACGACGAAAACCACCTGTCCTCGAAAAGCAGGAGCGTCTGACACGAGAAGCGAAAATGAAAGAAAAAATGAAAGCGAGGCGTGTTGACAGATGGGCCGTGTCACATGCCAGCTCACAAACGGGGGTGCGGGTATCGTAAGCAAGTGACTTGTTTCTTGTGCTCAAATCAGGAAAATGGGGTAGAAAACTTGCGAGGTAGCATAGGCCGGTAGCAGCCTTACCCTTCTGATTGTTCTCCTTAGAACTTTCCATTCGCCCGTTTTTCACTTTTCTACGCGATTTATCGCGTTGCCAGCAATCTACTTGGTATGCTGATACTAATTCACCCCATGTTCGTAGCCCTGGTGGCTCAGTTGGCTAGAGCGCAGGTCTCATACGTTTGTGTGACCAGGTTACTCCTGGGCAATCCTGAGGTCGCAAGTTCGAGCCTTGCTCAGGGCAGTCTGTTTTCTTTTTCATCCTCGGCTTGTATATACTTGGGCGAGAGTTTATCGTTGATCGTTGATCTCTGGCCCCGTTGTCCCGTATGTGGTTATGACAAGGCTGCTATCTACATACGTCCGCGAAGACACGAGGAATCCAGAAATGAAATACGAGTCAGATAGTCTCGTCCCCGCTCTGAGCCTCAGCTATCCAAGACACCTTTCGCACGCCATCCCCCCCTCGAGCTGTGCCCCCGCCCGCCGACGCAAATGGCCTCGAGAAGCTCCGACTCGCGGCTGCACTCGCCAAGGCCCACGAGAGCCGTCAGAAATTCGGGATCCTTGTCACCGGCAACATGTCCATCGTAGGGAGCGCACGGCTGATTCTGGTTCGGGACACCACGACAGGCGAAGTGCACCCATTCCTCCCGGGCTCTTCGAAATGCAACAATTCACTCCATGTACGCGGGTCAACTTGGAGAGGCCGACGAGACGTGGACAAATGATGTCCAGGTCTGCACATTCAGGAGTTTGCTCTCACCGGTGGCAACGGCTGGACCGATGGCGACGAGACGTTTCCTGTGGGCCAGATGATCTGATGGATCCCACCACCTGGCACGAATGAGGGAGGTGAGGGTTGGTGTGTAGGGCGAGATGTAGAGAGCAGGCATATCATTCTGACCCTTCGAAAACAGACCAGTGGCGCGCAAGAGCAGTACGGAGACCTCGGCAGTGGGACACGGGATTGAGGTGTAAGGGTTGTCTGGAGGAAATCCGCGATGGGCGAGACGACCTGGTCCACGGCTCGCGCGGGAAGGACGCAGGCACTCTCGTCCTGCTTGTACCGGTCGAAGAACATGCTTACAATATTTTTCAGAGAGCAAGATCGTAGAGGGTGACCATTGGGACGGAGGTTGAGTGCTTCTCGTATGGCACCGAGCTGCAAGTATCGATTGGAGAGAGAGCTGGCGAGGTTTTAAAAATGGTAGACCGTTGAGGGCGTCCCTGCGGACAAAAATCAAGCGGTCCTCTGCCGAAAACGATGCCAGCGGCCTCAACAAGGTCTTGGTTAGTACCAGGCAGGTTTTACCGAGTGGAAAGATCAATTAAGGGGTCACTCAAAGAGCCGGGCCGTTGAAAATCATAGCTCTTGCCTTCCTCAGGGCTTGTTGTATCGAGCGAAGGGATACGTTGCAAAGTCGTTCACAGTGTCCTGGCGGACGAAGGGTGACGCTTACGTCAGCAACACAGAAAGTCCATCCAGAGACGTCCGAATCTTGGACGGGCAAAAAAAAAGTCTTACCGACGTGACGCCAACATGCCGCCCAACGTTGGTCCTGTTCCCAACGGTAGCGCAGAGTCGCCCATCCAGCCTTCCATCTCGCCAATCGTGGGCATCAACTTCGGGAACTCGTACGCATCCATCGCCGTGTTCACAAAGGTTTGTCCCGACCCATCGCGTGTATCTGCACCCCTGCCGACTATATTTACGGAGAACAGGAAGGCGTCGCAGAGTGTATCGCCAACGAGGATGGCGAACGACAAATAGCCTGTGCATTGGCTTTCCACGGCGAAGAAATGGTACGCACCGAAACGTTTGATCTCTCAATTCGACCTGACGATCACATACGATCGATCGCAGTACATCGGAAACCAAGCCAAGCAACAGCTCATCAAGAATGCTCAAAATACCATCACAGGATTCCGAAATCTGCTCGGAAAAAAGTATGTCCTTGCTCGATTCCCCAGCACGACGGATCGGTCTTGATTCACTGCACAGGTTTTCAGAGGTACCCCGGGATAACTTGTCTGTCTCCACCCCAGTCATCCAACATCCTTCCTTGCCCGACACGCCCGCTTATAAAGTCAAGGTCCTCCAACCACCCCCATCGCCCCTCCCTGCCACCGCGACCAACACACCCACAGCCTCGCGAGTAGCCACACCCCGCTCTGAGCCCGTCGAAGTAGACCGCATCCTGACCGTTTCCGAAGTGACCACCATCTTCCTCGCCTCCCTCCGTCAATCCGCACAAGATTTCCTCGGAAAAAAAATCATCGGCGCCGTTATCGCAGTGCCCTCCTGGTTTGACGACGCCCAGAGAGTAGCCCTCTCAAGGGCCGCAGAAGAAGCAGGGATTCACGTTCTCCAGCTCCTCGACGACGCCGGCGCAGTCGCTGTATGCACCTCGGAAAGTCCAGACGGCGCACCCTCGGATCGTACGCAACTCATCGTCGATCTCGGCGCATCCTCCCTTGAACTGTCCCTCCTCTCCATCCGCGAGGGCCTCGTATACGCGCTTGCCACCATATCAGATCATGCCATCGGCGGAGACGAGATAGACTCGAAACTGATCCGCTTTTTCGCCAAAGAATTCACCAAGAAAACAAAAACGCCACTCACAGTCGCGCCAGCCACGAACGCCCAGGATAAACGCGCAGAGGCCAAACTCCGCCTTGCTGTCGAACATACCAAGCGCACGTTGAGCGCCAGTCCCGGCGCTGCGACATGCTCCGTCGAATCGCTCAAAGACGGTTTGGACTATACCGGATCCATCAACCGCCTCCGATTCGATATGGAGATGCGGTCCATTTATGACAAGGTGTATGCCAAGGTCAAGGAGCTTGTCGAGTGCGCCGAGATCGATCTCTACGACATTGACGAGATCGTGTATATTGGGGGGTCAGCATCGCTGCCAGGCTTAGACGAAACCCTCTCCCAAGCGTTCACCGAGTCCGTCATCACACCGTTCAAGGCGGGGACCGTCGTTGGTGGGAGCATCGGCGACCCGACCACGATTCTTGCGCGCGGATGCGCCTTGCAAGCGCACTTGCTCGTCTCGCTCGCCCAAGCATCGTCGGAAGAGTTGCTGGCCACGTTCAACAAGGAAAGCGAGGCGAGTAGTGTCGCTGCCACCAGTCGGACCATCGGTCTGCTCGTGCCACAAGAGGATGCCGAAGGGTCGTTAGGAGGGATCTGGATACCTCTCGTTCTCAAAGAAACACCTCTCCCTTGTCGTCGAATGTTGACGTTCGAGGTCGACGCCAGCGGGGCGGACACAAAAGTTGGTTTCGAACTGTGGGAAGTAAAAGAGGGCACCAAGACAGACCACGTAAAGCCCCAAAAATTTGAGGACGGGGAAGATGCACAAGAAGAGGAGGAAGAGGAAGAACTCGAAGAAGTAAAAGAAAAGACGCTGACCAAGGAGGCTTACTTGGCTTCGTTGTCGCTGTCACCGCAAAACCCCGCTAAAGGCAAAACGACAGTGCAGGTGCAGGCCATCGTATCCAACACTGGCACTCTGCAAGTCAGTTTCCGAGAAGTCATAAAAGACGGTTTCGGGGAGGCAGTCACTGCGACGATCGCAGCACCGTGATGGGCACGCCCACATCTTTCACCGTCGTCTCGCCATACACATCTGACCGTCCTTTCCCGCGATCGACTATAGACGACGACACAACACTTAGAGATACTGTCAGTCCCCGATATCCTCATTCCTCTTCTACATGTTGCTTGGATGTCATGCCAACTGCCAGACGTAGCACGATGCGATAGAACACGTTGCTGGTGTTGACACCTCTACTTTCTCCTGATGTAAGGTCCCATGAGCGCTTTACACTCGGGGTCGTTCAAGATGATGGCCTCGACACAGCGTGACTCGGGCTGCCTACCTTTCCCGATCACGGTGCGAGGGAACTTGGACAGGAAGATGGCGCCGGTGCACATGATGCAGGGACCGAGTATGTCGAGGACATAGAAAGGGGAGGAAGGGCACATAGTCCGCGTTTCACGTCAACGTGAGCGGCCTTCGCATCTCGGTGATATGCGGCGGCGGGTCAACGACGCTCAGACGACAGGCACACGCGTGAAAACAGGTGGTCGCATGTGAGATTGAGACGCCAAAGGATGGACGATGGATGGTGGTCACCGAAGGAAGTCCCCGTGGATGTGAGGACGAGCGGCAAAGTGCTGGTCGACGTTTCTGCGGACTCGGACTCACCAACACCCGGTTTCCAGTTGTATTGCCGAACAAGTATAAAGCACGAGATCAGCGCACTCTTCATATTCTCACCCCTGCGTTATGCACACTGAAACGCCGGGAGAAGATCCAGGCGCCTATCCAGTCCCATTCAGCTTCGGTGGTGCGGTATTGGGATGTCGTCTGGACTCCATCCGTCCTGGCCTTCGGTATTGGGCAGTAAGTCCAGAACGCGCAAATGCACCTTGGGTAAGCATCACAAACTGATTCTGTGCCAGTGCGGGCAGTACTCATACTTACGATCTGAAAGTACAATGAGATGTTGGAAGCGCACAACAAATATGAAGAATGGCTTAGTGAGCTGCCTCCAGGACAATACCCCATGCCGTTTGGAGTTGGAGCAGGGAAGAGGATAGACGAAGTTCCGGATGGCAGCAGGTATTGGGGAGTTCACCCTAACCGCTCTTCCGCCCCGTGGGTGCGCAGATCCAGAATTTTCCTTTGGAGTACAGCGTTCACCCGTGCATGGACGATCTGAGCAGTACAATTTCTTCGTGAGGGCAAACGCTCGATACGAGCGGTATCTCGCTGCAACGCGGGAACCCGGCGACTTCCCCTTCCCTCCAGGAGTTAACAATAAATGTACAGGCAAGCCCATCAAGGACGTCTTCCAAGATGATGTATGGTGGGCGCTGCGCCCCTCGAATCACCAAGAGGGCTGGGTATGTCATTCTAACTTGGTATCAACATGTAATCTGACTCGCCGAACGTAGTACCAACCGCTCTGTGACGCTAACAAACGTATGCTGTATGATGTTTACAAGACACGTTCTCCTGGGTCCGAGCCAATTTGGTTTGGTACGCGGTACAGGGGCCTCCGTCTAGACCAAGTGTACCAGAACGAGGGCTTTTTGCGCTGGTGTTTCGATCCCCAAAGGAACGAAAGCGGATGGGTACATCAATTTCTCTTATTCGTACGCCTGACTATTTACGTCTTACTGCTCATCCAGATCTATCGACTCAAGGACCTGATTGAACGCCTTGAAGAGGATCGACGGATACATCCAGAACATGGCGGCCCACGCCAGCAGATGGGAGCACCTGTAGTCCAGAATCCGGTCGGTGTGGCCACCAGACCCCAGGGTGGCTCGCTTGGCTCAGCGGTTGAAGACAACTATTGCAGGGATAATGTAACCCAATCAGACAGCAAGGAGATAGAATATGTATCGGGAAGCCAGGACGACCGTAGAAAGCGTTGCATATTGATGTAACGCTTTCCAAAAATTTTCGTGTAGTAGTACTTTGACTCCGCCCAGATTGTCAACGTATGGAAAGTGTAGTGTTTGGCGTCCTTCGCCACCGCATCGCACGCACGCGCGTCTCCTCCCCCCGCACACCCGCATACATCCTCATCACCGAAATCGCACCCCTCTACCTCCACCTCTTCGCCGACGCGCCCGACCCATCCACTCGAGGACGGTGTCTGCGGTATGCATTTGCATTACATACCACGACTAGTCGAGGTATCGGAGGACACGTATCTCTGCGTCCTTTGCGACCAGAAAGTCTTCTCCGGATCGAGGGAAGGAGTCGAGGAAGAAGACGGCCGCTTCCGAAGTGCGGTCTGCTTGGACGGGCTCGCAGCGGATGTAGCCACCTTGGACAAGACTGGTCAGCATATCGACATGCTCGCCACCTCTCAGCGCACTCGGATCCGCTTGTGGATCCCGAACGAGAACGAATACCTTGGCAAGCAAACTGGCACAAGCTTGCCGAGTTCAACCTCTTGGGAGGACGCCTGGCTTGCTGACAGCGCCCAAGCAGGCTCGGTGTACCTACTAATTGGGAAGAAGGATAGGTTTCTGCGATCGCGCAATCATGTTAGGGCTACCTTCTGAAGGATCGTCATGAGTACGAGGGTAGGGAGTTCATTTGGTGTGGAAAGTGAGAACGTTTCCCATTGCTCCCCTGCCACGACTATCGTTTTCAATCTGGGTGGCAGTCGTCAGGCTTCCGTTCACGAGTCCAAAGAAAGAAGAAAGAAAAGAGTACGGGCAAGATAAGATACTCATCCTTCAGTGCCGGCGCCCTTTAATTTCCCCAGGAACCGCGACGATCAGTGCGTCTATGTCAGATAGTGCAGTGACGCTGGAGCTAATTGGGTTGGGGCTTTTGATGATGGGCATGACGGAGGCGAGTCGAACGTGATGCATGCTGCCTCAGTCAAGCAACAAGAGAATCAGACTACGGAGGCAGCATAAGGCATGAGCCTGAGTGGAAGCTGTGTATCTGGCGTGTCATTTGCGTCCTTCAATCCTGGACCATCGCCCACGCACACAGCATGTCAAACCACCATGTTGTAGCTCGTTCAGCTGGTCAAACTGGATTCAGAAAGTAGCTTTGCAGTTCTCTCTACATGCAAAACATTCAAATGATATGGTCTCCCTACTCGATACAACCAGCTCGGGGTCATTCAGGACTTCGAGGAGGCCATTGTCCTCAACCGAGAGGCACTTGACCTTGACCGAAAAAAACATTACATTCTGATCGCTCCGCATCCTTGAACAACCTTGCAATCAATTTCTCTGCTCGGTACGACCAGCTCGGGGTCGTTCAGGGCCTCGAAGAGGCCATTGTCCTCGGCCAAGAAGCACTCCATCTTCGCCTACAAGGTCATCCCGATCGACTAACATCCTCGTCGGTTACCTCCGTACGCGGTTCACTCGGTCGGGTTAGTTACAAGACAAGCAAGAGTTTTTCAGCCTCTACGCTCAACTCACCCTCGTGGACCAATTCGTCTCGTCTGCCGATATTGCTGCAGCTAGGGCGTGGACCCGCGTGGCCGAAGGTCTCCGACGTCCTTCACTACTCCTCGCGTACGAGACCGCCCTTTGACTCCTCATTCAACATCTAGCCACTCTGCCTTCATTGCCTCAACATCGTGCCGTTCTCAAGCAGCTCACGTCGTCGCTCGCGGTAGACGCACTCATTCGCTCTAGACACCGCTGCAGAGACACATTTCGTCGCCATCGGTCAAGCCAAAGCGAAAGGAAAGAGCGAACTCACTTTCGTGGGCGTGGAACTGGACAATACTGGTTGGCACGTCGAAGGCCTCGCCACGTTCACGCGGATGGATGGGGGGGAATCGTGCACTGGTAGGGTCGTCGAGGAACTCGACAGGAGTGGATAGGCTCATCTCGCCTGCCATGGTATCCGGAATCCGACGCGGCCATTCGAGTCTGCATTTCGCAATGCACGACGACCACTTTCGATTCAGCGGATCATCGGATGAAGGGAGTCCGGACGAGGTGATCCACCTAGCGTCGGCGATGCAGTTCATTGGGCCTCGATCGGTGATCGGGACGATGTGGGCGGTGGGCGACGCTGAGACGAACAAGATCACGTCACGTTTTACAAGCCTATGGTGGACGATTCGGGACGGTTTGGACTATACCCGTGCTGCGTTTGCACTGAGCAAGACGATAAAATCTGTCAGCGTACCGTTCGACCAACGGATTCTCTATTTACATCTCGGTGCCTAGTTTCACTACATCCTCGCTTGTTTTCTGGCTCTGCGTTGCACTCGAGTTGCTGTCGAATCGTTTTAATACGTCCCCGTGTGCGGTCTCGCTTTTCATTGCTGTATCTACTCTGTGCATTTCGATCGGTAACAAATTATTGACATGACTGTTTTGGTTTCGCGCGATATCGTAGAAAATTCGTCCGTGGGTGCTTGTGGGATACCAATGTTCCCTCCGCAGTGTACCACAAGTACTTTTGGAAAACGGCTCAAAATGCGGTAAAACAACGCACGAACCCATCACGCATGTGCGGTGCTTTCCAGCAAGTTTTCATTGCGAGAAGCAGAAGACGTCGTACTTAAGAATTATATCGGTAGGCAGAAGTGGTACGGTAGATTACATACAATGAACCTAAGCAGAATCTAGCATGTTCCTCTGAGCCCTCAGCCTCCCACTTCCGACTCGACTCGGATGGACTTATTATACCACTCTCGGTACCGCTGGTACGCAGCCGTAAGTACATACAGCCTAAAGGACAGGAGCACAGCATCCCAATTGATGGCAAGGTTGGCATGGGACTGACGCACTCTATCGATAGATGCGGCGGATATGTTAGCCCCCTCCATCTCGAGGACGAGTGAGTCCCTTAGGCTGTTTGAGCCGTCGAGAAGCAAAAGGTCGATATCAAGCATGTCGACAGTAGGATAGAGGGTCTATGAATAAACTAGTTAGCGCTGTAGAAGGTAAAAAAAAGGCGCACCCCACACGCCGAGCGCTCATCGTGTCCGGCATCACCGGTAACAAGAGAACCAGAGGTCGAGCGCAGATATATAGCTCGAATTTGATTTCTTGATGGAGATCCAAGCGAAACCGTCCTTGACAACGGACCCTAAGTCGTCACCGATATGAATTGCGCATTCGTGAGGAGGGGCTGGGATCGTAGTTGATGCAACGCCTCATTGTCGCTGTCTAGAGACACCCATTTTAGGTCCTCCTTGATGGTGGTCATGAAAGCAAGGTCGACGTGAGGTTGGTGGGCGACGATATCTGAGATGATTGCGGGTGTCGATGGGAGAGATAGTGAAGGAGATTTCGCCAATCCACTTGGGTATCAACATGCCTGAGTGACTGTTTTCGATCAGAACTTGGAAGTCGGGTTTCGTCACTCGTTCAATGTTGTCCTCATCAGCGTAGTAGAGGCCCATGTTTGTGCCAACGGCGAAGTTGAACATGAGCTTGTCGTGACCAAGAGTACTAAGGAAGTCCAGTACGATGCGCGAGAGCGTTACCACGAACCCTTCGTGTGCGAAGGTAGGCAACAATCAGTTTCTTCTCCTCCTCGATGTATAGGAACCTGTAGGATGATGGAACGGTTAGTTCATCCGCACTTCTTCCAATTCGGGGGATATACTTTGCGTTGAATGGTGCATGTTCTCCTTGAAATGCTCCCCAAAGAGTATTGAATTGACGCGGTGTGATTTGTTCGATCGTCTGTCACAGCGAGGAATGAGTTAATAGATCTCAACGTATATGATCCGGAATACCTGAGTGGTGTCAAGGCGTAGATTTGCAAGGAGCGAGCAAATGTGAGCTTGGATGAGTTAGAATCAAGACTGGTTGCCGAAATGGCGTATCCACCTATCTTAACGTCATCGCGGAGCATTTTCGATGCGTGGAGTCCATAGCACCTGGAGCGCAGGGCAGGGTCACGCCTGGTCGAGGAAGCTTGGCGACCGTCGTTGAGGAGCGCTGTATAAAACACACTACTGTCAGTATTTCCGGGGCGGGAAAGACATGGGGTGAATCCTCGCTTTTGCTCGACGTGTCTTCCTGTGCTGTTGTGGGCGCCGAATCTTCGTCTATTGGTGACATCGACTGGTAGTCATCGCTTTGAAGACCTGAAGCGTATGTCTTGGTTTTCTTGCGAGTTGTGCACTGGCAACCTGCTGTGTGGAAGTCAACGAAGCCAAGGTAGTGTCATCACTCGCCCCTCAATATTGAATCACAGAATCAATAAGAGCAAACAAAAGTCACGTGGTTCCGTCGGAACTCTCGAGTTACGTAATGTGATGAAGTACAGTCCCGAAGTCCTGATTACAAGTACGGTACGTTGCCTGTATGGTCCTAACAAACGGTCCTGGCGAAACAAGTACATAGTCACATTTTGACCCAACCACACAAGCCCAATGGAAGAAAATGAAAGAGTCGTGGACGGAACAAACCAAGACCGTCAGGTAAGCAGACGAACGAACCGAAAGCATAAAAATAAGAAAAAAACTTGCCCTTGTCCTACGTTATATAACTCACCAGAACACGACAGGATCCGAGTCTAGAAGCAACCCCATATCTCCTTCAGACCCGCGTGCACCGTCCTTGACCTCGCTCCATGCCATGTACTCAGCGATGCCCTCCGTGTCAGTGCCCATCTGCGTCGTTTGCACCTCGCTCACAAAGAACGAATAAGGGTGGGATCCACTCGCATATGACGTGAGGTGCGGGGTGAGAGAGCTGAAGGTGAAGGGTGCACTGGAGTAGTTGTTCGTCGGCGTCATCGGCGGCCCTCCCGAGCTTACGCAGGTGAGGACGGGGGATACGGACGGAGAGGTCGAGGAGGTCCTGTATGATAATATGGGCATAATCAGCATGCCTGGATCAAATGCACACTCACCAGCCCGGGGATCCTGCGCCGCCCAGATCCACCGAGGGCGGATCGATATCTATCTGGTAAGAACACAAAGTGTTGGGGGATAACATAGGGTAATGCGTACCACCTACGCTCTCGTGGTATTCGGTCCCAGCAAGATCTGAATTAACATGAATGAGCTGGCAATCTGCCGGGGTAACGTGAGCCGCATCCGTCTCAAAAGACCTGGGGACAAGATCGGCTTGGGGGATTAAGGGCGGATCAGCGGGATAGGGTTCGAAAAGCGCCTCGTGCGAGACTGGGTGATTTTTACTTGGCTCCGGAGCACGATGTACGTCAGGCATCGTGTGTGAACAAGACCGGTCGGACTGGATGTCCTCCGATGACGAGTCTCTCGAGCACGGTCTCTCCTTAATCTGCAGATTGTTTTGTGGACGTTCTACATTGGCAGAACGAGTTAGTGGTCCGTGCGCGGTGGACGTGGCCTTCGATCGCCCTTGATTGGACGGGCTAGTTTGACCGCTGCTCCTATCCAGCACTGCCTCATCTCTCCTCGACCAAGGTGCCCGTCGCTCGGGGGCGTAATGACAGGGTAGTCCCCGGGTACGACACCGTTCGCACACGGGATGGTCGCCGCTGCACTGTTGGGGAAAAAAAAAGACATGAGTGCACTAGAGACGTGGGGGTGACGCCGAGACTGGAGAACGTCACCTTTGCTTTTCTGACCCTGCACTTGTCGCACGCCTGCGTGGTGCGTATGCGCGCACGTTCTGGCGATCTGTAGAACATACCGGTTGTTGGGTCGAGCGAACCGCGGAGAGCACATCGGGGTAGGCCGATGTCGAGGGGTATGTCGGCCACGACGACAGGGAGTTGAAAGTGAGAAAAAACAGGCAACATGGTTGAGAGAGAGCGGTGAATTTGCAACCAACACCGACCCTTGTCATGTCAGACTCCTGCTCGTCACCGCAGCTGTTCTCTCGCTGACCACGTCCGACAGGCCACCCAAAGGGACCACGAAGAAGAAACCACCGCACACCGCAGACGGCGCGACGTCGCACACCCCTGTCCGTCTCTCGAGCACGCGTCCGTGCACACCGCTGACAGCGCCGACAGACCCTTGCCGAACAGCTTTCCTTCGTCCATCTCCCGCGCCCCTTCAAGAATGCCGCCTATGCCAAAAGCACCAATCGCCGTACCAAGAACCTCAAGGCCGTCCTCGGCCAAGAGCGCGAACGGGAGCGCACCGAGCGGGAACGCAGACGACTCGCACGGGAGGAGCGCGACATGGCCATGGACGTCGACGGGACCAACATAGCGGTCGGGGAAGAAGAGGACATCCCGACATGTACGCGATAACCTATTCCAAGTCGATGGTGTCTCACCCGCTCCTCACAGACACCTCGATCGAAGCTCCCCCGTCGCTCCTTCCTCCCCGCCACTACTGCGACATCACGGGTCTCGAAGTGCGCGTCGCCCTTGTCACGTCTGTGTGGGATGCGCTGATATAGTGAGGCTCAGGCTCCGTATACGGATCCACGCACTGGGCTCAGGTACCACGACAAGAGCGTGTACGATCTCATCAAGAACCTCGTGCGTTCTTTCTTCCCGAGCCGTGCTAGACCCTGTTGATGCTCCCTTGCAGAGTCCCAGCGTCGCAAAAGACTACCTCTCCGCAAGAGGTGTCAATCCCATCGTCAAGTAGCGCCCGTCAATCCGAGCTGCTGGTCATCCAGACGGGTATCTGAGGAGTGTAGTCGTCTGTATCCTGTTATCGCCCTTAAATTCATCGTCGACCATCTCAGACGTGCACGTTGCGTTGATCACAGCTTCTACCATCGAAAGTCGACAATTTTCGCCACCGTTGAGCACTCTGGACGAAACTGTGGGCAATTATAGCAGTGCACGTTCGCATCTACTTGAATCACTAGTCATCCGAGAGCAATTGGGACACAGGGGATGTCCTCGACCTCATGGCAAAACCGCGAGAGAAAAGTTTGCCATAGGTGTCACTCGTTGATACTGACGACTTGGAGGCATCGCCAGAGTGGATGCATATTAAGAATATTTTAAATGCGGGCCTGTAATGCTATTGGCAGGGATCACCCTCCTCAGCGGGCCCACCCCACTGATTTAATTACTTTAAAGGTTACCGCATCGGCGTCAATCGCATTCGAGCCGTCTCGAGCACTAGTCCAGATTCCGGTAGTGTCTCAGACTGAGATGGCGCCTCAGATTCAACATGTCTCGCGATCTGCTAACAATGCCTTTGGATAGCTGTAGCTCACGGCTTAGGCGGGCTACCGACGATGCCACGGGCACACCGATGGCAATGTGGTGTAACAAGAAAAACGGGGACGAAAAGAGAGGACATGCATTGCAAAGACCGCCACGGGGGAACTGTGCCATTGCGATAACAGCTTGCAGGAATCTGGTGTCTAGAGTCAATCTGTGCTTCTCCCGGTCGTCATGAGACTATGGCTCACGCCCGCGCCTGGATGCGAGTGAGTGATCGGGTTTCATTTGCTCCCGCGCTACTACAATGCAAGGTTCGGGTTCGCAGCCTGAGCAGCGAATGCGACGACGTCCATCGTGGTTGCATGATGATGGCAACCCTGCTTGGATGTGCTTTAGAAGCACCAGACGTTCGGTTCGTAGATGCCAAGTCATTCACCCATGCATGGAAACAAACACAGACCATATTATGCTAGCGGGTTAAAATGGCGTGACCAGCATGTAGACTAGGCCAATCTGGAACAGCGAATCGGTTCGCATCCAATTATCGTTCGGGCTTCGAGTCGACTCGCGACATAATCTGGTTGCGTATTCCTTTAGAAATGATATACCATGCACTAAAAACATCTCAGACGCATCTGATGGTCTCGGAAGAAACTGTCAAACGCAGTTGATTCGTAACATGACCCAAGGCAGACTTCGCGGTACGAGAGGGGATTTTTCGGCACCCATCAAATGCAGTGGCCCATAGCGCTCCGTCACACATTCTCGCCTCCGGTGAAAGCAGTCTTCCGGGGATAAGGCTGTGAGTGAGGTATAAAGATTTGGTTATCCACCCTAAGCGCTACCGAAAAGCTAGATGGACAGGAAAAGGATTCGCGTGGGCGGGACCGAGTACGCCGCCGATAGTCCACGTCCTAGATTAGTATCGAGGCAAGCCGACATGCCATCCGGGGAGAGCCTTGTCGAGTTTCCAGGTGCTAGGAAACTGTGCGCGCTGGAAGCCTAGAAGCATCAGACACAGAAAACACGACTCGGACGACGTGCGAAATTTGGGCTTTGAAACATCCACTCCTGACTCGTGGTGGCGAGTATTATAGGCGTCAGTCTCTGCCCCAAGTCGCAAATGCTGTCGATTGAAAAGAGAAGGTCTTGGGTCAACTTGAAAGTAAGCAGCTGCGCATGCCATCAAGGGTTATTGATGCCCATCATGCATCATGGGGAACCCGCTAGAAGCACGAGGATGCGAACACGATCCGAAGTGACAAAGTCTAAGGTTGCCGCCGCTAGCTGAAACGGTCAGTCCAAAGTTTGCGTGAGCGTTCGGATCCTGATCCACAGGTGCCCACCCAAACCTCCTCAAGTTACCTGCCGTCGGGCGCTAGTCTTACTGGCTATCCCAGTTATGACGAAAAATACAGCATATTTATTTTCTCAGTTATAGATGTTTATCAGGCAAACTAGCACCTGGGAAAATCGCAAAAGGAATTGCGCACACCTCACCTCAGTCAACGCATGGCTCGTTGACCATCGGAATTCAATGAGGCGGATAGAGTTCAACTCTCGCGAGCTCACCGAGGCTATCCGATTTCAAAAAATGTGGCAGTCTTTTTCAGAATTTCAGGGCGTCATGCCCCTAGATATCGCTCTCAGCGTCCTCAAAGGTTCATCGTTCGACGCCTCTCGCACTGGCACCTCAGTTTTTGTTGCTGGTGTCGACTGTGCTCACTTGTGTCTCCTACTGTGGGCTGGGCGATTTCATGGGGATATCTCATATCCGTCCTTCCTTTACGTCGTCGTCTGTGAAACTTTTCGGTCCGTCCTTGCATCCCCTTTTATTCCTCTATCTTTTTTAACGGCCTTTTGAGCGGGTCCATCTCACTCGCTGCGACGCATCGCTACTCCGCTTGGGATGATACATCTCCTCTTTTCCCACTTTCCTCCCTTTCCTCGTCTTAGCCTGTGGTACGTCGGATCTGTGACCATTGATGGCGAATCGTGCCCCGGCAGGCAGCCGGGTGGCATTACGAACCCCAACATCATCACACAGATCAGTCCTTGCACTCGAACCGCTTTGCTCTGTTCATTGACATTATATCCGGGCTGGGTGTCTACGATCGACCCTGTCAAGGGCGCGATTAATTCATCCCTCGACTGTGGCATGAACGCGGCCTAGGCTAGCGCCCGACGTTGCCAGTGCTAATCCGAGAGGCCAGATCCAGGTTCACTGTTGGTGGCGCTACCGGTGATTCCAACGCGTGTTCCCGGTCACGCTACCTTTCCTGTGGAGACTTGGCTTTCCCGACAGTGGTCTCACAACGTTGGGCTTACCTGATGAAATACAGTGGCTCTTGTTCGTCGTATGATTCTACCAATGCAGGGTGGCTCAAGATCTCGGAGCTTGGCGTTGAACCGGACGATACTACCAAGTATATGGCCGATATCAGTGCGTCGCCTTTTCAACCAATCTCTTTTCCCAACTGGATCTGGTGAATACAGTGCAAGGCCGCCCTGCAAACGTGACCATTCCTTTCAATATCGCGCCTGGCAACTACCTCCTTCGCTCAGAGCGCATTTCACTTCAGAATGCTGTGTCGATCGGCGCTGCGGGGTTCTACCCAGGGAACCTGTCGGACCAAAGGACCGAC